>JYDO01000167.1:0-93333 GCA_001447755.1 Trichinella papuae | reverse complement strand
TGACTTTGCGTTAGCTCATCTGTTGACCTGCTACTATGAAATGAAATTACAATTCAATAGACACTGTTCAAAATTAACATTCTGTTTCATTTTACTTCATTTTGTTTTATTTAATCATTGATTTCATTTGAGTAATTAAAATGAGATTTTGCATCATGAACTGAAACTAAATTTTGATGGTGGTTGTCAATGCAGAATACTGAATGATCAGACATTCTTCTTTACCAGGACAATTTGGCCAGACAACGGTCTCCATGATCACTAGACATCATTATTAACAAGCATTTCTTCAAGCGATTGCATTACATAGGTAAATGTACAACAATATAGCAAAATCTAATTAGGCTGGTCTTTAATCAATATACAACATTTCAACACGCGCATTTCAAACCAACAGTTGCATTCCAACCAACAAACCAACGGTCCACATGGGCAATTTCACAAATTACAAAAGCAAAGCAAACAGAACCGTCATACTGCAAACTCTCAACGCCCCAAACACACCGAGTTGCCATTCAAGACACGCTGATCTAGCCAGTCCTCTGCAGAAATCTATAGATAACACGGAATGAAGTCAAGAAATTAATAGGAAATCTATGAAAGCTGAAATCAAAATCACGAAGCATTATCAATAAATATGCCAAGACAACACAGGATGAAAATGAAGAGGCTGATCAAGAGAGAGAGTATTATAAAACATTCAAAGAGGGAGCTGAAAGCAGAAGAAGATATTACAAAATCTGACAAAACAAGAGGGGCAACCTTAATATGACAAATTTGCGATACAGATATAGAGATAATTTTGCAGTTGCATAACTGCAGAAAGATGGAATAATATAAATGGCAGTATACAGGAGCGCAAAATCAGAAAAATTGTTGTCAGTCATTTCAAGGCTCAAGGTCAACAGATAAAATAACAGAAACAGCATATCACCATCAGGAGAAAAACCATTAACTTATTCTGCATGTTGGGCAAAAATGAATCACGTTTCATGTTTCTCAGTAGCTTTTTTTGTCACGTTATTTTTTCAAATTAAATGATCTTTCATTGCTACATTTACGCGCTCCTTTATTAATTTCAATATATATAATTAATTTTTCAAATTAATGAACCAACTATTAATATTACAAAATGCCATTTACATTCACATGGTTCATCATATCAAGCTACATTAAAATTTAATATTAAATACACGACGTGTGATGACGAAACTGATAACAAAATAAATGAATATTACTACTTAAGAAAAAAATATAAATCACAGGATATTTTAATGTAGAATTCAGCAATCAACAAATCAATTTGTTATAAAAGATAAAATTGGCTGACACTTTACAGGTCAATGAATTTGTACATTGCTGGAAAAACTTTTACAAGAAGAAGAGTCCTTCTTGGATTACGGTTAATGAAAACGTTGGGTCTACAGCGATTAAAATTGTCTACTGACGTATTGATATGATTGGAACGGTTGAGCGAAAAATTGAGCGTGAAAACAGGCATACTCAAATATAAATTACCCGGTATGATAACAATGAGTTGGAAAGGAGATTGAACAAATTCAGTCAGATCTGAAAATTCATAAAATTTACAATAATAGAAACAAATAATGGAATATATTCAAATCACATTCTCATAGTAACAGTGGACAATCAGCAATTAAACAATTAAACAATTGTGCGCTGCGCTCTTAGCGTTATTTGATTTAGCATAACCGTAAACTGTAAATTATCTTATTTATTTTTGAAAATAATTTTCTAATTTCATCTCGAGAATGTAACACAAATTGTTAAATTTACGACGAAACTAGCTATTTAATATTGTTACTGCTCGTTTGACATACACGAGAAAATTTTCATTAATTAACTGTTGTTTGAATTATTCATAATTATTTTTAAAATATACGTCAATTTATTTATGAATTGATATATCCAAATAAATTCTATGCAATGATTAATTAAATAATCATCATTTGTTAATTTGATTCTTTTCTGATCTTCGAAACTGATTTCCATCGATATCTGCTATAATAAATGTTGTATTCAGAAACTTCGTTAAACCATGAAACAAGAAATCAAAAAAGGTAGTATTAAAGGAAAGTTTAAGTGCGAAGTTCATTTTCTTAAGCTGCAAGCACATTCAACATGAAATATCAAAATTAGTTCTTCCATTTGGCAATACTAATTTAAGTTTGTTATTTTTGACCCAATCAATTATATGTAATTTTGTATTTAATTCTTCATTTCTTCTTTGAGCTTAAAAGGCGTAGTATTTTTGTTTTGATCTAATGGAATATGTTTTGTGTTTTGTTTGTCATTATTATTATTATTATTGGTGTTGTTAATAATTTCTATCTGCATATCTAATAATGGTAAAACATAATTTGAAAATAATACTGACAACGGTTAAATGAAAACGTACAGTAACCATGGTTTTTCTTAATTTTCATATCTTCTTAATTACAGCAACAATTTAGAACCGCCATGATTTAAACAAAATAATCGGTAATTTTAAATCAATGCACAAGAATTAGCTTGAAACATTAAAGTAACATTAAAGGATTACAGGTTATGAAGTTCGATTTATGCAGATGTAAAATTATATTTTAAATTCATATATCTTTAAAGTTGGGAAAATTTAAACAATTGCTGTAAAGTATGGTAGAGTAGCATTAGTTGAAATTCATAGTATCATTGTCTGTGTAGAAGAGCTCGAAGAACGCGCAAAATTATCCAACAGAATTCAAAAGTTGAATTTCGAAATGGACCAAGATGACATTTTATCGCAAATAACAGTTTCATTGTGCTGTGTGAAACTAACACCATCTTATAATGAAATCCGACGTGTTGATGTGTTAATCTCAAATCCAACACCCTGGAAAATCGCTTATAAAATCCACACAACTAGAAAAGATATGCTTTACATCAAGCCATCATATGCATTTATTGGTTCATGTACAGCAGCGAATGTGACTCTGATACTGCAAACAGTTATGAAAGAGGGATTTGACTGCACTGATGACCGCATTTCAATTTATTTTGCGGTTGTACAGGATGATTGGTTATCAAACATACCATTGCTGTTTTGGAGAGGAAAAGAACCTCCAAAAATTACTACCCGCCATGTTATACACGTCAGTTATGAGCAAACAATTGAAGGAGAATATGTGGAGAAACAATCAATGATCTCGGAATTTCTGCAAAAGCTGCCTCCTAGTGAATCAGTGGGACCTTTACTTCCTAGTGAATCTGATGACTACATCATTCCAGAACCAAGAGATTTTAGCTTTATGGGTGAAGTAAATACTAATGATACCACTGAGCGTTGCAAAGCAGAATCCGTGCAAATTGTGGACTTAAATAATAATGGAGCAACAAGCAAGCAAGAATTTCAAGAAAAAGAGGCATACCAAGACCAATCTGAAAAGCGAGAAGAAAAACAAATAAACACTGTTAAGCATGAAAAAGAAAAGATAGAAGCAGGGACTGTAACTAGTGAGCCAAAAGCTACAGAAGAAGTACGAGAAAAGACGCAAAAGAATGCTGTTGACAAAGAAACCAACGCAACTAATGGTGAATTACAGAAAAAAAATCAAACAATAAAGACAGCAGTTACCAAAACGCTTTCTTCTAACAAGGAAGAAAATAATACTGATAAACATAATCCAAACAAATAATATTAATTGTTAATAATTTTTCACATTTTTACTTACCGCCTTAACTTTTTTTTACAAACTTTTATGTAAAAGTTATTTATATATAAATAAAATTTTTTTCAATATGAATGTCTTCATACCTCATGAGAAGTACTACACATCTTACTAGTATATTCAAAAGTGCATTCAGAAAGATGCTACATTGGTGTAGGCCAGTGGTTCTCAACTCGTGCCAGCGCACTCCCCCCCCTCCCCTGATAATTAAAGTTGTGCAAATAATGCCCCCCCCCTCATCAAAAAAAGTAGTGCTGTATGTATTCTTTGTACGCAAAGCAAATTGTTGCTTCTTCGTTGCATCAAGCAAAGCTACAGCTCAATACTACTTTATTACCAAGATAAATGGTAAATTGTTCACAGCTGAAGCTGTTAAGCTAAACCTAAGATGGCCAGTAAGAAAAAGCGCTGACTGAAAATTTAACCTGAAGTAGAACAAACTGTGACAAACAGTTTACAAGTTAACAAAAAGTCACTAGCATCAAAATAAAAATGATTACTATGATATGTTGGTGAGCAATTTGTCAATGCATTATGAATAACATGATGCTATCTATTGACTAGGCATCTTCAGAGCAGCATACCTGAAGTGCCTGAACTCGAAAAGTACATCAAATTACAGCAGAAATGAACTTCCAAATTTTGAACACCTCTGTATAACTAATAATTCTAACTTCTCACGCCACCCTCACTACCTCCCCACGAAGCTCCATACGCCTCCCTAGAGGGGCGCGCTCCCCTGGGTAAGAAACACTAGTGTAGGCTGCGTTAAAATAATACGATGATTCCTTTACTTAAAAATATTTTTATTGCATTGTAGATAACATTTGAACTTGGAAAAATGTATACATCATGATAAACATTACTGTTAATCACAGTCAAACTTATTCAATACATTGGCAACTTACTGATAAAAACATTCAATGCCAGTTTGCATTCCAATGTCAACCATTACTCTTCATTTTCATAACGTAATACATTGAAAGCTTGCCAAATCAAATATTGAACTAATATTACAAGTGAACTATGTCTTGAAGGATTTTCAAAATGGCGTGGAAATTACAAACGTTTTTAAGATTGAAAACTTGCTTAAAATCACATCGCAGGACAGATGTTCATTGTAATTTATGCTTGTCTCAGAGATTGTTGTGGCTGTGCTCTTGGAGGCAGAATGCATTTTGCATTTCTCCGCTAGAAACACTGAATTAAGCTAACGACTTTGCTAGAAATCAGATAGATAGGTCAACACAATTAGAGAATCTGTTTACTTTTCCTAAAGCCATATTCAATCAGATAACCGCTACTCCATTCAACGTTATTTACCTGATAAGAAGTTTGTATGGAAAACATAACATTAATCATTTAAAAAGATATATTTAGCAACTGCTCACTGGACTCTAAGGTGAGACATTATGAAGCAAAGGCAAAGATAAGAAACAGAAAATCACAACATATTGATAAGTGTAAACATAATTTAAATTGAAAATTGGAATGCAAAAATCATAACAATTATCCAAACGTTGAGCATGAGTATTATAAATTAAAAAGCTTTTCCTTTGAAGCTACGCTTCCAGTGGTTGAGGGCTATATAGCTGAAATTGCTACGAAATGCAAAATATTCATAGTAAATGAGAATCAAGCAACGCGATACAACAAATGAATTTAATTTTAAAAAGAAAAAAAAATTTTTTATAGTTTAATATATATAGTAAGTAAATTGCTAGCATGTCTGGCAGCAGATTGTCCGTATTGGGATAGCCCTGCCTAATAACGATGCGGTATACGGTTCAAATCTGCTAGCCATATGTAAAACATATGCCTGTGTTAGGGCAGTCAGTGTATACCAAACAAGCTAATCGTCTGCTATAGCAAACCATGTAATAGTTGGTTGTTACGTGTCTTCAGGGCGTCAAAACAGACTAATCATCCACTATAGCAGAATAGAATTAGCTGTTCATACACTTGCCTCTGTCAGGCCTGCGATATCCCAAAATCAAAAAAATAAAAGTTGAAAATACCTTTCTGGTAATTCTGAGAGCAACCATACCATGTTGAATTTGAAACGTCATATATTTTGTTCATAATGAAACATCATTATGTTGACTTAATAACTAGGTCCGATTGAATATAAATTATATTGTTTCTAAATTTCACCTGTTATTAAATTTAATATACAATAGTTTTGTTTTATTGAAGATTCAAAAAGAAAGCAGCAAATTCAATGAGTGGACGAAAATAAATTTTGATGATTATGCTTATTTATTGTGAAAAAATGCAATTACTGAAATGCATGAATGAAATGAATGAAAAATGCAACAAATGCATATCACCAATGCATGATAAAGCTATGAGGAAGATCAAGAAGGGAACCCTGACATCATATTGTTTTATAAACAATCATATCTTGCGCAGACCATCCAGTTTGATTGTATACTTGCATATGTCGCATTCATCAGTTGCTGGTGGTTTTGTGGTTCAACATTTTAGACTGCGCAGGCATGGTTAGATTTGTTTTGTGAAACTGCACACATCTGGAATGGAACGCAAAGAAATCACATTGGAATCTCCCTAATTCAAACAATAATAGCTCGAGTACAATTTTCAATTTGAAACTTCTTCATGCACATATTCATTCAACTGCAGCATCACTGGAACAAATAGGAAGCTATCGCATACAAAATAATTACATCAACTAAAAACATTTACATGGTTTGTTTTACTTTACGCTGCTAGGTACACAAATGGTATGATGAAAAAAAATAATTTTACTGACTGCGTACATTTCAGCACAGCCGCATGCATCTCGTGGATTCATGTATAAAAATTTCCTATTTCCACAGCTGCTGAGATGATTCACGTAAAACCTTAAGCTGATTTAATAAAATGAAGCATATTCCTCTCATATATTTTTCAATTCAATCAGATTTAGAGTAATTTCAATAACAATATACAAATTTCAGCAACGCACTAAGCTAAATTATATTAGAGAAACGTAAACTGATAGTTTAATCTTTTTATGAGCAACAGCTGTTGATGTTGATTTTATTCCTGTTTTACTGATTGCGAACTGTTTGCTGTTTATTTCTAGTGATGCTTCATTAATTGTTCCTGACTTGATGTTTTCCGTTTTGCTACGCGTCCTCTGGGCGCAGAAACAATTTTTGCGCGAACGCTCTGCTCAACGCATCAAATGACTGACTTTTTCCTTCTCCATGTTGTATGCACTAACTTAGCGTTAGCTCATCTGTTGACCTGCTACTAATAAAAGAAATCACAATTCAATAGACACTGTTCAAAAGTAACATTTATTTCATTTTGTTTTATTTAATCATTAATTTCATTTTAGTAATTAAAAAGAAATTTTGAATCATGAACTGGAAACTAAATTTCGATGATGGCTGTCAACGCAAAATACTGAATGACCAGACATTCTCTTGTAACAGGACCATTTGCACAGACAACGTGTTCTATGATCACTCGATATCATTATTATCAAGGATTTCTTCAATCGATTGCTCTACATATGTAAATGTACAACAATATAGTAAAATCTGATTAAGGTGGTTTTTAATCAATATACAACATCTTAACACGCGCATTTCAAACCAACAATTTCAGTAGAACTGGTTGCCCGTTATGATATAACTAGCATAATGAACAACTCATATTTACAAAACTAAGATTTACCAATTCATCTATGAAGTATACGCTCTGCTGAAAACTACAGTAACATAAAATGCAAGCAACAACTGGTGAACAATTTCTTGAAAATATATTTCCATTTTGTAATATTTTGATTTTCACATTCCAGCTTTTCATAGCAAACAACCAAATTATTATTTTCCCATGTTCAGAAAGCATTGTAATATAATGCATAACATCATATAATTAAGCACTACAATTTAATGGAATCTCAATTTTTACAGTGTTTTACTTCATTGTTAGACTGACATTCACATAAATTTAATTCAATGCTAATTATTGTACTTCATTTGCAAAATTTCTGATGGCCAATTACAATTTCTGTAAAAGTTGCTCAGTTTCTATAGTAATACTCTGGTTTTTGATTCTTAGCGCACTTTATTCTATCTATAAGTTTTTGTCGAACTTCACTGGTTTCTACTCTTCCAGGAGAAGACTATTCAAAGTTCTATATACAAATCACGGAAATAACAATTTGTTCTAACAACCCATTGAATTGCATTCGCATGAACTGTTTATTCAACAAACGCTACTCTATACAAAGAAGAATCAATAAAAAAAAGAAATGAAAAACTACAACTACTCCAGATTCTGAAAGTAAAGAATCTTTTATTTCCTAGAATTTTCAGAAAATCTCAACAGCTGGCTTTACTATTCAGATCAGCAACGTCACCACGTCTGCAGTAGACTTCACGTTGAGATGGGTGCATAAAGTCCCTCTGAACTTTGACTGTATGGCCATTAGGCAGACTGGCATTCGCTCCTCTATATAGCTGAACGCTGATGACATCAAATGGGATCTGCAACCGGATGTGCAGGTCAGTCATGACCGGCTGCTCTTCTATGTGGTCTGCTAGGATGAGAAATTCAAAATGTAGACAGTCCCTCAAATTGACTGCGGCATTCTGGATCTAAAAACATATCTTGAGCATGGTGAGTGTGGATGCTCAACGTCACGGCACCCGTTTTACAGATACAGTGCTATCGGCCAGTTGAAAGTCAGCTCCTTTCCTCTGTGACTTCGATCCTGTTGGCAACGCTTCCTGCAGGTAGTGCTGAATGAAATAACGCTGCCCCCTGGGGTCTGAGAATCAACTGACAATATCGAACCGTGCATCCGCACAAACCACGCGCGCATACGCAGCTTGCAGGTGGAAATTACTCACAGCTGTGGTGGTCAACAAGCGAATCATCAACAAAATGGTCACGTTTGTCAGGACATAGCTGACAACCTGTCTAAATATAAGTGCGTCATGGTCAGATGCTCAGCTTCTGACGGCGTACATCTCTGTCCAGAGCTGCAGTCCCGTACCTACTGGTCGCTCTGGGCGCAATTGAAGTGAAGCCTCTTTACAGCCATTATCAGTCTTCTTGGGACGTTAGCTTTCTGGTTCTTCTCACATGACGCAGCTTTATGGCCTGTAACTCCGCAGCTGAGGCCGTTGGACATCTACTTTTGTTCATTCATGAGCAATGTCTTTATCAGAACGGCCTCTGGAATAGCCTCCTCACCGCTGGCTTCACGGCTTATCCTGTGTCCTCTGAAGTGGTGAGTGAGTATGACAGCGATTGGCCAAACTTGAAAAACCATCGAAGGTTGTCTTATGCGCCAGGCTGTGAGGTGACATCGACATCTCAAACCAGGCAGTGCCAATGGAGCTTCACCGGCAGCTATTTCACCAGTAAACGTGGCTTTCCCCCAGAGCTGTTTGGCATCGCAAGTGCTGTGGTGGTCTGACACTGAGCGTTTAGATGTCGTCTGCGTTCATCTCTGAGTAATTCCTGCTTCCCCATATAGCTTGGCATACCTGCGTACCACTGTTTCAGGACTACCAAACTGCGTCTAGAGCCATCCTGATGGCTTGGGTATAGTTTGTGGTTTGGCGCAGAATCTGCTAGCTGGCGCTCTGTGACTACCTCACCAAACTAGACGGCAAGTAGTAGGTGAACACTGCGGCGTGGTGCAGCTCATTCCGCTCATGGACGTCTTCGGATAAGTGCGCTCAGAATGTCAGAAGCTCTAGCACATCACCAAAAAATTCAGCAAACAACCATTCCTGACATGCATTGCCCCGTAGCCATGGCTTTCATAGTTCACATCTATGAGTCATTCTGGTTGGGCAGTCCCATGCTGCCCCATTTCACTTCAGGCAGCGGATTTTCTAGATCGGTCATTTTTTCAAGCGCCACCAAATTTTCCATAGTTTCATCGAGTTCTTCATCATCAGGGCTATCTGCACCGTTGTAACGCAGGTCCAGGACACTCCACTGGCCTGCGTCCAGTTCATGGTCCTCCGTTCATATGTCAACAGAGTGCGTTTCCGTCTGTCACAACTGAAGCAAGGCTGTTACCAGGTCAATCAATCCGCGGTTCTTCACCTGTTGCTTCCTAACCATCGCGGCTGCTCTCTAGATAAACTTCTTCCAAATAACGCGCTCTCAATCCATGGATCGCTCATCTAATTATCTGGTTCAGAAATCAACATGTTCACCACATCATCCAGTCACATTCTCATAAGATGATTCGATTTATCACAGGCATACCAACTCAATTATGGCTACCAGATTGTGATCGATCCGCGTTCAAAAACAAGTGCCTGTCAATGAAACTGACTTGAATAATCATTTCGTTTATTCCATTGAAGACACAAACAGGGAGCGCAAACACAGCGCGCAAGAACGTATCACACCAGATTGATTATAATGGAAAAGACACGCAACTTCTTACGTCATCAGCAACGTTTTCTTCTTACTGTACTTACTGAAAGTCACGTTCCTCAATATACAGAACGTCTGTGTTCTGCTGTTGACATAATGTATTACATAATATTATTAAACACCTCGTTTCAATTTTATCCTAAACCTTTAGAATATTTTAATTTATTGTTATATTCACATATAAATAAATTTTCATTGAATTTTAATTATTATATTATGATTGCAATATTTGTAAAGTCTGTTACCATAGCCATTCACCAAATTATTTAAAAAGTATTTTTATTATGAGGAAACAATTTTATTTTCCTGCATGCTAATACAAAAGAAGTTCTGAAATAATATTCTCAACATTCCTTTTTATAAATCAATTTACTCAGCTATATGTTCAATTTGCACTTGACTGTCATTTTAATAATACTGAGTTACTGTTCATCTCAATTGATAACACGCAGTTGTACGTTTGGTCATTTTTGAATAATGTAAATAATTCCATGCTGCTGACTTCAGTGCACTCATTCATTTCTTTAGTGGTGATTATTTACGGCTAGATGTAGAATGTTTCCCTTCCTTTGTTCAATTAATCAATTACTTCTATTTCGTCGTTTCCTTCGATAGATTGAGCTATTAGGCAACGCATTATCCTTTTACTAATTAACTCAGTCTAAGAGACAGCGCTCTCAGCAGTTGCAAGGTTTCATTTAACAGACAACACGTGAAAACAAGGTAGAAAGCATCAGGTGAAGTTTCACATATTCTGAAACCAGTTGTCTGTAGACAGAATTTGAAAACCACTTTCATGAATAATACATTCAACACTGTGAGTTTCCATACTGACATTTCTCAATGTCTGTTCTCCGTCGCAATTTCAAGTTTTCATAAAATACAGATATTGCTTTCTCACTTTTCCATCGATATGATGTGAATTGTGAGTCCAACTAAGTTCCCGCGCCATTTGTGAATTATCCATTATCATCTGTCCATCTAGTTTATCATATCTGTATTATGTTAAAGCCCAGTTCATTCAGAGCAAAGACAATGTGGACCAACATAGATTGTCAGTTGACAATAACTTCATTGCCTTTCATTAATGAGATTCCATGATAAAGATGCAGTGAAATAAGCTACGCCTGGCTACCCTCTAAGCAGGAGACAGAAACTGTGACTTTTCTTTATTTTATTTGCAGTTGCTATTCATTTATCGTTCAGGATTCAATGTTCAAATAAACCTACTTATCCTTGACAATTTAGCTTTTGCTCTGTATATTCTTAAGTATTAGAACAGAAATAAGTTTGAATTTTTTTAATGTTGGAGAAAAAAGAACAAACTGCACAAACCTCATTTAAAAAACAGATTTTTGAAATTTCATCAAAAATATAAACAAAATTTACACGAAATTCAATGAGTAATTTATCAATCCACAGGCATTCAATGAAGTTATTGTATTGTGAATTCTTTTAAGCAGCATAAGGTGAATTCATTAATAAATTAATGACACGAATTATTTATCTGTGCAGTCACTTTGTTTATTGTTGAGTAGACTTCTAGATTGCTTTTGAACGCCACGTTGTTTGCCTTTTTGGATGTGAATCATTATTGATTTATTGTGTCAATTGGTATAGCGGTTCATTTTGCATGAGAACAAAATTACATGTAGAATAGTATGATTACAGTGCAAATGTTAAAACTATCAGCATTGCGATATGACGGAATAAAAGTAACGACGTCGAATGAAACTCAGATCGATTTTGTTTTTATGCTGAATGCAGATAGAAGTATAACAATGAATGCACAATTTTGATCTTAATTTCGAAATAGAGAATACATCTAGAAATGTGGAACAGCTCTCATGCCAATAAATAAGAATTTATTAAAAAAAACTTAAAATTTTGTGATGCTCAAGGAATTACAAGAAATAAAGTTTTGTTTTGTCTTGCAATTATGAGCTTCACCAAGAAAAATCAAGTCATTTTATGAAATGAGTTTAAAAATCATTAGGATAAAAAATGCTTTTTAATGAAAATAATTTATATGGAAACGTGAATTATTAAATCATAAAATAATAAATTAATGATGAAAATTTATATAAGCTATCAAAACGTTTCGCCTGGCGGAGATCATTGTTCCATGCACCGCTTTCGTCAGTTTATAGCAAAAATGTAGAGAATTACAAATATGATTTAGTGAAACAAACACAATATTTGATGGTTTTGGAAAAAGTATTGTAAATCAATTCTAATTAAATATTTTAAACAATGTGTTCGACTCTTTGTCAAAACCAAGTTACAAAACCTAAAGTTACATTAGCTGATTTTTCAGAGATGGATTGTGATGACAGCTGAAAATATTGACTTCTGTTTTTAGGTGCTCCAATGATAGGTGCGCACTTGGTTAAATTATTTTGCATTACCTAAAGAAATATGCTTGTGTTTTTGCTTGATCGTCTGCAACAAGAAACAAATACCACTGACAACCAATTCATGTGCTATAGCAATAAATCTGAAATTTTCGTTGAAAACCATCGAACACACTATTACAACAAAAATCTTACACCTTCCCAAATAGTGCACTGAATTTATATTTTCTGATATTTTCATTAAACCCACAAATTCAATAAAAAGCATTTGTGCTGGCAAAAGTTTTTACAATATGCAAAAAAAAACATTTTGAATGATTATAAGGATACAATTCGAAAATGTTTTGAAGAATACAATGACAAATTTCAAAAGAATAATAACAGCCAAAATTTCTTGATACTTTTTTCCTTTATTCTAATTGTTCTTCATTCTTCAATAGCAAACAATTCTTTAATAATATGAAATGATGAAATGTGTATTTGAAAAACTGCAATGAGGAATGAACGTTCAAAATATGCGCGAAAATGGAAAATGTCAATTCTGATAAAAGTGGAGCAAATGTTAACGCGCATTGGTGCTCCTCGAAAGCAATCATTGAAAAAAATCATAATGCAAAATAAGGTTGAAAAAGAAATTCTGTTAAAATTGAAGAATGCTTGAATTAATCTGGTTTAATTAGTAGTTTGCAAACTCACATCCCTCAATTCATATATCTACCTTCGCTTTCCTCATGCACTATAATAAATATATACTTATTTTGATTTGCTTATCCGATACCATTAAAAAAAATACTGTTACTTTCAAAGAGTGTATGAAAATTTTCATTCCAAAACACAACTTTCTCAAACAATTGGCTTCAATGGATGATTATGCACCAAACCACCATTTTCTGCAACTTCTATTGCTATTTCAGACATCAAATCTGAAGTCGCCTTAAAATTCGGCGATCCAACAAGTGATAATCTACGGGATACATCTTCTTTTGCCTAAATAATAAAACAAAAAAAAAACGCATATCAAATAACTGGTGTACTGCTGTTGGCATAATTCAAGCAGCTCACAATGGCACAGAAAAGATGACAAAGTTTGGATTCGTGTACGGAAGATGAATAACCGCCAGCAATAGTTTGTGAGGCTCGTGATAAGATTACAGCCATTGCGAAAATGTACATAGCGGCTTCAGCAAGTGGAATGAGCAAAAATTGTTTTTCAATGATCGCCTTGCCATATTTCAACAGCAAACATTCAACAGCTTCGCCGTACAATTCAACCAAATGAGTTACCTGATACGCATACAAATTCATTAATTTCAAAAAAAAATGATGCAAATCAGTACAATTTATAATAATTTAAAAAAAATAACAAAGTCAATAAATGTCAATTTACTTGCTTAGCGCATTCTGCCAAGCTTGGATGCACATTTTCAACAAGCGATGCTGCTGAAGTGATCTTTACAATACTAAACAGAAAATAAATCTACATTCAAATATTTTCCAAATAAGAATATAACTTATCATTGTTGGATTGCTGAGATATTTAAATTTCATGTTTTTTTTTCTTATATTTCAGTATGACATTTATTTATTTATCATTACCGTTTAGCTCTGCGGATCACTTCATCACGAATCAGACCATAATTAGCTAGAGGTGTTTTCAATGCTTGCTGCAACTCTTGCAAATGTCCACCGGCGTACTGAATTGAAATAGAAACAAAAAATTGAAAAGCTTTTCCAATAGAAAAAGAAAAATAAACAGTATGAATTCCAACTGCTAAAACTTGCTTGTATTCCGGTCAACGAAACAAAAAAACGGAGTATATCATTGGTGCCTTCGAAAATGCGAAATATACGCAAATCTCTCATCACCCTTTCCACTCCACATTCCTAAAATGGAAATGTCAGTGAAGAGCAATAATTTTCCAAGTGCAGCAAAATTATATTTATTCTATTACTTTCATATAGCCCATGCCACCCAGCACTTGAATAGTTTCATCACAGACGTACCAAGCCGCTTCCTGAAAACAAAAACAGAATCATAATCATATTGTTCAAAATAATTTTTTATAAAATGCTCACAGAACTATAAATTTTGCTAATCGCAGCTTCAACTTGAAATTCTGTCAATCCTTTATCCATGATACCGCTAATCATATAAGCCATACTCTATAAATGTAAACATTTATTAATTGAAAAATTGTTTGAAAAAAAGTTGAAATGCAATTGTATTATTTAAGAAATAAATTGAGAAAAAAAAATAATAAATATCTCACTTCTGTTACGTATTGTCGTAAAATCATTGAAGCAATCTTTTCACGAATTCCTCCAAAATCGATCAAAGCTCTCCCAAATTGAGTTCTATTTTTCGCATGTTCTACCTAAATTTGTTGAACAAACGTCAACTTGCAATCATCACATGCCGCTTTCGTTTATGAAAAAAAAAAAATTTCAAAAATTCATTTTTTTTTCAACATACCGCTTTTCCGATGCAATATTTCATTGTTCCACTCATCGCAGCCGCCATGCCAAATCTTCCATTATTTAAAACGTTCATTGCAATTTTGAAACCTTCCCCTTCGCCTACATAATAGAAATTCAATTTCATACATCACTTGGGCAAATATTGGTGAAATTGATAATTTCAATCTTGAATTTCGAAGATTGAAACAGATAAATATTTTACCACTTACGTCCAATTAAATTCTGAACTGGAACTTTGACATCGCTGAAGTGCACTTCGGCCGTGTTCGAAGCTTTAATTCCCATTTTGCTTTCTGGTGGACCGCTTGTGACCCCTTGAAAATCCCGTTCCACAATGAACGCCGAAACTTTGTCCTTCACTGTACCGTCCTTGGCTTGAACTGAAGTCTGCAACAATTGTACAACAATGCTAAATGTGAAATGCAAATTGTAAATTGATCATCCACTTTTGCAAAGACGGTGAACACGTCCGCAAATCCACCGTTGCTTATCCAAATTTTGTTCCCATTCAAAACGTAGTGCTTGCCATCTGACGACTTCGAGGCGTAACTTTTGATTGACTAAAATATTTAAAAAAATCCCCTAGATATGATCACCAATTTTTGAAGCAACACAAAACTTGCATTTGCATCCGAGCCACTGCTTGGTTCTGTCAAACAAAATGCGGCAATCTTTTTACCAGATGCCAAATCTGGCAAATACATTCGCTTTTGGTTCTCATTCCCATACAAAAGAATCGCCTTGAATCCAATAGACTGAAAAAGGAAACAATATCAAATGCTGAACGTTATTGACAAGTAGGTTGGGGGTTAGGTAAATTTCAAAAGCTAAAAAAACGGCATTTCACTTGATGAGCTCCAAGCATAATGGCAACTCCAAGATCATGAGCACCAACAATTTCCACTAGTCTCGCGTATTCTGTATTGGACAGGCCGAGTCCGCCCAGTTCCGTTGGAACTTGCAGCCCAAAAGCTCCGAGTTCTCTCAACTGGTCAAATTGACTTTGCTCAATCATCGCCAACGTGTCGTTGCGATCCGCATCATTTACCTCCTGAAAATAAAATATCCATTTGCTTGCTATTTTCCACGAAGCACACTACGTTTATTGCAAAGACAATAACAAAAATATGCGAATATTAAAATTGCATACGCGGAAAAATTTTTCCGTCGGTTCAACTAACAAGTCCAATGTAGCTCTGCTTTCATCGTTCAGCACTTGTGGAAATGGAAACACTTGTTCCACCTGAATCTGTCCACGGAATATGTTCATGGCGAACGATTTTGAAATCTGCAACATTACTGCACATTTCTATTCACACATAGAACATCAATTTTTTTTTGCTTTTACCGTTGCTTTTTTCGAAATACTGTTCTCATTATCCATCTTTGCGTCGGAAGACATTTCGGCCTGTATGATGCTACAGTCATTAGAAACAGTATGTGCTATAGGAAATATTAATAATGTGGGCAACTGCAAATATTCTGCATTGCAACGGACAGCAACAAATTAATAATTGTATCCCAGCTAACGTCAATTCTAATTAAACACAAATGCACAAAATAAAATTGAACAACTTTAAAAACACTTAAATAACAACAAAAGAAACAATAAATCGTAAAATATTGAAAAAAAAAAATATATAGAATTGAACAAATCAGTCACCAGTTACACTGATTGGTGATCCTACAAAATTACTAATTGTACAGCATGCATTTCAAAAATAAATGTACAACAAATGCAAGCAGTTAGCTATTCAATGAACTAAAGCTGTCATTATTTTTTGCTTTACAAAAATAAGTTAAAATCAATATAAAGTAAAAATTTCATTTTTACATTCCTATAATTTTTTACAAAATTAGACAATCTAAGTAAAAAATAAAAACAAATTATTTATTCATTTAATGAAATATTGCAAACAACAAAAAAGACAATCTCGTACTTTATTACCACCGAAAGACTGTATACTTCTAGTAAAATGTGGAAGAACTTTCCGTGTTCGAATTGTTTTAACGACAAATGTCATGGAATTCATTCTCAAAAAACAGTTTAACAGAAAATGCATAGTTGTACAGCAACAGTAACTGTACAGTATTATTGTAAAAATATGAAATTCATGTTCTGTTAAATTAACATATTTGTTTTTAAGATTATACAATCCAATTTTTATATCTTTTAATATCAGTTTCACATAAATACATTTTTACGTGGCATCTATACAGTATGAAATATTTTTCAAATTCTTCAGTATATATATAGATTAAGCTGTTAACTGTTTCGAATTGAATTCAAAACGTCTTGTAAATATTTTAAATAGCTTTTTTTCAACAATAAAAGTGCATTTCACAACTTTATGATTCTTTATCACCACAAAAAAAAATTAAAATTGACACACGATACAAACAGTGATAATCATGTAAACATTTTTATTGCAACCATCTTCCAATACTTTTTTTTAACTTTTCAGACTAATTATGAAGATTTATTGCAATTATAGATGAATTTAAATTTTAAAGCTGTAAAACGAAAATTATTATTATTAAAATTCATGCAATTTACAGGATTGAATGTTACATGCACCCGAAAATGTCAAATTGTACATGTAAATGGAAATGTTTATTTGAAATAAAAATAAAATTAAAATTTTCGGACAATTAAAATAAGTATAATGTTGCTTTTCGCCACAGTAAGCTTCTCTGAGAAATTATTGATCCATGAACACTGTCGATTTCTATTCCGACTTTTATAATCAGTTATAGAATGCAGTATAATAAAAATAAACTACAATTTGCATTTTAAAATGTAATTTAACAATTAAAAATTCTTAAAAAGCGATTACGAGTGATACATTTAATCATGTTTAAAGTGCTGTAGACATGTGAAGTCAAAAGTTTTCGCACGTTATTCTTAGCATATTATCCAGAAAATTTAATTAAAATTTACTTTTTAATAATAATTTATATTAATAATTGCAAAAACTTTAGCTGTGTAGCATTTTATAAAAGTGTAAAGCAATTTTCAAGTACAACCGAAATACAGTACCATGTACATTGAATAATTCTGAAATTGTTGAAAAAATTCAAATTTAAACAGGAAAAAATAAAATAAAGTTAAGTTAAATAAAATTAAACTTATTTTAGCATAAAGCTTAAATTTTCACTGCATTTTTCAACAAACACAAACTTACATTTACTTATGTGAAAGAAAACTAAAAAATCATATAAAAATAAATATTTTTTCTTAAAATTACAGGATTAATTTTATTTTATACGAATTTCAAAATATTTAAGCTTTTTTCATCAAAAAAATTGCAAACAATGGTTAACCTGCGTTCAGTTGACCCAATTTTTTTACTGTGAGCTTGCAAGGTTTTTTTCCTGACAGTCAGTTTTTTGGTTCGATTGGATTTGCGTCTTGGTCATATTTCTATCCGGTGCGGGTGAGTCATCATTTTTCATATTTTGCTTTTCTAATAATTTTTTTTGAGTAATTGCGTAAATTTTCTCGTTTGCTGTATTTAAAGTACAATCTTTTCAACTTGCATCGCATCATTATTATTATTCCTCACAATTTCTGATTGTCTTTTAATTTTCGAAATTTTCTGTGGCATGTATTGTTTTACTTTTTCATTTTCTGCATTATAGGGTTTTTGAATTTTTTGTAGTTTAATTTCTGCAGTTCAAGAACTTGAGCGATGTGTAATTTGAGTGCATTCTGAAGATTTTTTTGACGTATATTTTAAAGAAATAATAAATTATGCGAAGTTGACGATATTAATTACTTTCAAGATGTTTTATTGTTTATTGTCGATTAAGTCAAATTATGTGCATGTCAACAAACAGAAGATGTTGATCGTACGACGTCAATATTCTTCGATTTGATTTGTTTTTTAATGAAAATATCGCAAAAATTATTAAAGTGTTTATTAAAGTGTTTTATTTTTAGGTATCTTGTGAAATGAAACTTGCCATATATCTTCGAGTATCCTGCATCATTGCTTTGATCAGTTTGGCGGGTTTCATATGGGAGTTTCTGAATGTTCGATTTGATGGAAGTCAAGATCCAGTAAAACAATTTGAAAAAGGTTAATTAATTAATTAATTAACAGATTTAAGTATTCATGGTTCGGTTTGATGAACGAACGCATTTAATTTAATGTTTAATAATGTGACAAGTGAGAAATTTCTTCAACATCTTGTCGCAGAGAATCATAAGATTGTTTCAGATTTTTAGACTTTTTTTTTAATTTAAATGAACTTTCCTGCTTTTAGATCACATTTGCGAGAAAATTTCGGTGAACAACATTTCGCATCCAGCTGTCGACAAGGTTGTGTTGATAGTGGTCGATGCATTTCGAGAAGAATTTCTCTCTTCTCAACCAGAAAACTTTCCATTTATTACCAGCATGATGAAACAAAACTGTGGACTGCCTTACACTGCTAAAGTACACATGCCAACTGTAACTCTACCTCGCATAAAAGTGCAGTTTTATTTTTTACTCTTTTCAAAAGTTTTAGAAAATTCAAATTGTCCATCTCTTTCATTTAGACTCTGATATCAGGTAGCATACCATCATATATAGATTTGTTGTACAACATCGGCAGCACCGAATACAAATTCAACAAGGACAATATCATCGCAAGATTGAAAGCAGCAGGAAAGAATGTTGTCTTTTACGGTGATGAAACATGGATTCGTCTGTTTCCAGGCAGTTTTCTGAGATCCGATGGAACAAAGTCGTTGATCGTTGGTGATTTCAAGGAGGTATTTCACTTTTTCACGTTTAGTTGCAGTTCATTTTTGTTGAAAAATTAATTTTAGGTTGATAATAATGTGACCCGATGGATTGATTTTGAAATGGCGAATGATGATTGGTCCCTGATGATTTTGCACTACCTTGGCTTGGATCACATTGGTCATTCGCTCGGTGACAAATCTCCATTAATTCCAGTGAAACTTGAAGAAATGGATTTGATTGCAAAAAAAATTTATAAAGCTCTAAATCAGGTACGTAATATTAGTGCTGAAGTGATTTATTAAAATGAAATAATTATTTTCAGAAAAGCAACAACTTTTTGATAGTGGTTACTGCTGATCACGGAATGAGTGATGGAGGAAGTCACGGCGATGCCAGTGACTTTGAAATTTACGTTCCCCTTTTATTCCTTAGACCTCAATTATCCGCACGTAAGTATTGATTTTAGTGTGTAAATTTCAAATTTAATTCAATTCAATTCAATTCCAGAAAACACATCCAAAGTGGTCAGGCAAGTTGATTTGGCATCAACTTTAGCTATACTATTCAAACTGCCTATTCCTACCTCCAGTGTTGGGTTTCTTCTCCCAGAGTTGATAGATCAGTTAATGCCCACTAAAAATGATATCTGCTTAGCGTATCTTCTCAACCTTTGCCAACTGCAAACAGTCAGCAAAGCACAGTTTCAGAAAAATATTTCCGGTAAACATTGCACTTAAATTTCTCCTCTTTTTTTCTTTACAGTTCTACTGTGTGCAATATTGCACATAAAAAAATAACTGCAATGCACACTTGTATTTTAGATGCGTTCATGTCCAGTGGAGAAGAAGATCATGCCCATTCAAGTAGTTGCCCACTGGAAGATTGCAGTGAAAAAATGCTTGAAAATTTACTGTAAGGCATATGTGTGCGTATCTATTGACGTTCTATTCCAAAGGGTGACCATATTTTAAGGGGACTTTACGACAACATCAGAGAGCGCAATCAACAAAGCGATTCTTCATTCAATTTGTTCTGGATGGTACTGCCAATTTTTGGAATGATGAGCAGCGTTTTTCTGTTGTGTATTTGTTTATTCAGTATTCAGTATATTCGACCGACAAACCTGCTAATTGTTGCGGTGCTCTGGGCTCAGATGGCTTCTTTGGCGTCCAGTAGTTACATCGAGAATGAATTGCACGTTTGGAAATATGCATTCATTATGATGGTGACGTTCAACTTGCTCGTGGATGCGATGCAAAGACGCAGGACCTTTGCAGCTATATCTGTTGGAATTGTACTGACTTTGAATCGCGCCACTGGAAATGCTTTATTAGATTATGTGAAACCTGCTCAAGTTGGAAACTTTTTCGATGTGTGGTCATGGTAATAATTATGCTTTCATGTGTTCATGTGCATTGTAAATGTTGGTCTGTTTCAGCTTTACTTCCACTGCCATACAAATGTCACTTCCTTTCCTCTGCGCGGGTTTCATTATTTTGCGAATGAAGCTGTATTACTCGCATCTAGTCATCAGACGAATTCTGATTATATTCGGCTTCCTATGCACTGCAATTCACCGACTGTTTGTCACGTTTGATTATCTAAACTAGTAATAATATTTGAAGTTGCCTCAATTTATATCAGTCCTCTGGATAACTGAAATTATATTTTAGCACTCCGTCGCACATAGTTTATGCTTTGTGCATGTCATTATTGTTGGTGGAATGTTCCGCGTCTTCAGTGGCAATCTGTGTCCTGTTTATGGCATGTGTGCTTCTCAATGCGACCTACGTAGGTGTCTACATGCTTTTGTTGCTCGAAGAACTGTTCCTATCTGTAACGCTGAAGTTCATGCGCCGGCGAATTGATTTTCGAACTGTCTTATACCACATTTTCGCCCGCTATTCCTTCTTTGCATTGGTAAAATATTCACTTTCAGTTTGAAAAGAATTTCATTAATATTCTTCAAATTGCAGTAATATTTTTTGAGTTCAAATAATTCTTTCAATTTATTGAATAGTCATCATCATCATCTGTGAATATTAATCTGTTGTAGTAATTATTGGAAATTATTGAACAAAGTTTGCCTTGTTATTTTAGGGTAATTCGAATACTCTCTCAACGTTGAACATCTCTGCAGCATTCATAGGCGTAAACGACTACTTACCGATTGTTAATGGGTTTTTGCTGTTGTTGCATACATTTCTTGGCCCGGTAACAGTGTGGAGTTGCTTCTACAGAGCGCTGACCAATCGACAAAGGATGTATACCCTGCCGATTATTGTGTGGCTGCACCTGGTGCCGTTGTTATTCTACATGATTGTCGTCACCTGGCTGCGTCACCATTTGTTTATTTGGAGTGTTTTTGCACCGAAATTATTCTATCTTGCAGTTGAGAACATCATTTGCTTGGTGTTAGCTCTGTTTGTCAGCTACTTCATATACCCTTGAAGTTTTCGAAAAAAAAATTGTGTGAATTATGTGATTCTTAGTAACTGGGAGTAGTTTATACGAATGATGATTAAAAAATTGTGTGAAGGAATAATATGATATTTCAACAATGTCGCACGTATGAAAAAAATTTTATAATTATAATAATAATAGCAGATGCCGCCTGTTTCACTAACAATACGAAAATACAAATTCAAAAAAAAAAGAAAAGCTCGTGCTTTCCACATCAATCAAACAAACACCGTTTCAAAATTAGAAAATGCAAATGTTTCCCATGTAACTCGTCTTGGTAATCTGTCGTCGTACTGTGGAAGTGATAGTAAAATTGGTTTAACATCAAAATTACTCACTGTATTACTGTTTTTACACATTGACATTTCGACGTATCGTACGTGCTCCAGTACAGTGAAATCGTAAATTCTACAATCAACCCAATTGACAAAAAATTCTACACCAAAAATACACTTACAATTACAATATGCAGCAACGTACGAGCATCCTTTGTGAAACCTTGTAAAACCAGAATATTCATACAAGGAATCTTTTCACTGCTGCATCTAGAAATTGAAATGCAACTTTTTAAAAAAAAATTAAAATAAACGTAAATTTTCATCACTTTTGCCAATGTAACTTCGCACGGTAGCTTTTCAACGATGTGCCGCTAGCAGTCAGATTCTCAACTTCAAACATTCCATCTACTCTTTAAAAGAAGAACATTTGCTGACTAATCAAGCGATGATGCAAAGCGCACATCAACAAACAGATCGGCAAAAAGCATTTTTCAGAACTTTGAATTTTCTCTCAGCTCTGCCTACAAAGAAAATCCTCTGAATACTGAAATCTTGTTAAATAAAAGCAAAGTCATTATATTGATTGCAAATCAAAATTTTTTAAATATAATTAATAAGCTTTCACGAAACATTCCAACACCATACCTGAAACTCTCAATCGGATGCGCTGTTCAATTACAATTTCACAACGGTACAATAAACGGCAATAGGTAGAAAATTCACCAAAAAAAAAATCACTGGAATCAAAAGTAACTTTTCTATTTCAGCGTGCTGTCATGCAATCGTGGAATTTGATAAGCACCTTATCTGAAACAACAACAATTTTCATCGCATACAATTTGAAATTTCACATTCCATAGCAGCTAGTTTTCTTTTTTGAAAGCAACATTTTGTTCGAACCAATAGAAATCAATCTGAAACACATTGCAGTGAAAAAGAAATGAAAGAAAACAAAATTATACGATAAAAAAACTACATGTTTATAAAATAAAATTTGATTCATAATTATACAACAGCATACGCATTATATATATATATATTCTAGCAAACGGTAAGAATACTAATTAGAAATCACCAACTGCTTAATAATTCGACATTTCACATTATTCTCATCATATTTTGATCATTTGATCATATTCCATCATAATCAGCAATAAAATACCGACTTACTATCATGCTTGTACAATAAATACATAGGTGATGTTCACATTCACGTGCCAAATTATTTACCAAAACAATTCAACACACTTTGTAAACAACCAAATAGGGACTCCAACTGTATTACAGTAAATAAAAAATTAGGCTACATGAAAGATATTTGAAAAAAAAAATTTTCAAAATAAAATAACAAATTGTGATATATTCCTGTAGTTGATCGTTGACATCAACAACACAATCTGGCTAACAACAAGCTTGGCCAATTTCTGATCCATCGTTGGTGAGCAAAATTGAAATCTACCGTGCTACTTTACTGTTCAGATTGAGAACAATAAATTGCAGTATAAAAAAAATGAAAAACATCAATAACAAAGAGGACAAAGCAGCCAGTTTTCATAAATAAAGCTTTTCAAAAAAAAAGTTGCAGTGAAGAAAACTAAAAAAAATGCATGTCCGTTTCAATTTGACTTTTATAAGAAAATAATTATTCATATTTTTGTTTGCATCAAAATAATCAATGTTGAATGAATTTGTGAAAGAAATAATTTATAAACTTTGCATTTGGAGAGTATGATCCATTCTGAGAAGATTTTCATTTTCACATTCTCAAATCACCACCACTGCAGGTAATAAATTGAATATTTTCCATTGTGTAGTTGAAGAAAAAATCACCGCATATATATTACCATTGTTCAACTGAATTTGATGTTCAAAATTTGATTTTATAATGCACATTTATTGGTTTGAAAATGATTTTTCAATTCGAAATGCATGCATGTCACAATGAAATGTCTAAAATTAACAAATACAAAAATTCAAACGTAAAGTTATGAATAAAAAATGACCAAGACAAAAAAAAAGAATAATGTTGCACAGAAATTAGCCGATTGCTTCTTTTAGAATGGTTCTCTCATTTTTAATTTCAATTTTCCACTGTTGTATTCTCTGTGTTTCTGTTGTATGAGAATGAAGTGTTCCATCAATTCTCTGAAAACACATGCCTCTGCATTTTGATCCAAGTTCGACTTTTCGTTTGCTTTGCTGAACCAAACAACCATACTGTATGTGTGGTGTAAAGAAAAAAAAATTAAAAACAAAATCTCACAATTGATCAGAACAATGCATGCCAAAATTTAAAGTTGGCATGCATTGTAAGCGTCGTTTTAAAATCAAAAACGCCTCCGTCTGCGGCAATAGCATCAACAAGCCGTAAAGTACTGCAGCCAAATCTGCCTGGTATGTCGGATCCAACAAATGCAAACGAAGAGCTACAAGTGAAATGACAACTGTGAATATTGAGAAACAACAACATAGAATCACACAGTCAACAAACAGTACAAGTGAATATTGGCGATTCGATCAACTGAATCAATTTGTCAATTTCAACCAGCAAATCTGCATTCACTTCCAATTCTGAGCTAAACAGATAACTTTACATTATTATTATTAAAAAAATAACAACAATAAAATTTGAACAAATACAAATAATGGACAATATTCGCCGCGTGCTTGTATTTCCTGGATATCAAACACAATGCCAACAACGCGACCGGTTGATGTGCCCAACAGAGATACAATGAGGAGAACAAATTTCGATCATTCTTCAAAGAAAAAAAATTGATTAATTGAAATAAATATTCAATTTATTAATGTAAATTGTTCAATTTGTTTTATCAAAGTTCAAAAATATTGTACAAAATACTACATACGGATTCATCATGAACTGGCATGTCTTTCAACTTGTTTCGCAGTGAAAAGAGTTCAGGTGCAGTGAGAAAAATAGAATTCAAAATTTGAACAACTCTAGAAACAAAATCCAAATCTTGTTCCACGTTCAAAAGTACTGCCAAAGTGTGAAACACATCTTCAACTTTCAAAACGCTGCACAATTGTCTGGAAAAAAAAGCTGTACAAAAATCAAAATTACAAATAATCATATAAATAATAACCTGATTATGAAAGTGCCACGATCGTGCAAAAATGAACAATCATTGCGAAATTCGTCCAACAAACTTTTCATAATGTGAACAAAATACGGTGATACACCTTTCAACTTTCTCACACTACCAGCTGGTAAGCCGAATTTTTCCACCGTTGTATTGTAGCCTTCTTTGCCTGTACAAAGATCCGACAACACAGTCACGTCGAAAGCAACAACCTGAATGAAGAACACAGGAAATTTTGAACATTTAAAAAATAAAATAAAATTCACTCTCAATTGCACACTTCATCAGAAGGGTCGGATAAAAGTCGGAGCAAACAAGGAAACAGCTCTTCCATGTAAATGAAAAATTTATCCGACATTGCTTCATACAAATAGTGAATCCACTTCAATGCGGCTATTTTACTCGACACTTCGCCATCATTCAAACTTGGCAACAACACTTCAACCATGGCTGACAATTCAAATGAATTACTGCTTAAAAATTTAAAATTAAATCAACAAATATATATATATATATCTTTTATTTGTTTGTTTATATATGAAATAATTTTCACAAAACAACTTCTCACTTATCACACTTTTCACTGCTGACAAGCGTCATCAAGCCACTGTTGATACGACGTGATACTTGTAAAATGTCTTGATTGAAATGTGAAAATGAATTAATTCGCATAGCACAGATTAAATAATATGCTCGTTCAACAAAATTTACCCGATTCGCTTTCAGCATAAGCCAAACACGGCAACGTGACCAATAAATAACCCGGCAAAAAGCTTTTCATTCTAGAGCCATCCAATTTCAAAAATTCATGCAACCACATCAACGCATTGTATTTGGCGAAACAATCTTGATTGAATAATGCAATGATAAGCAAATTTTTTTTTAATAATAATTATAATAATAAACAACAATCAACTGACCATTGGACTGAGCGTGGACAATAAGCACGTTGACCATGTGCTCGAGATCGGCCGCTTGGGGCTTTTGAATTATTTCCCGAAGAAATTGACCCAACACTACTTCGCACGCTTCGCGAATTTTTGGCGTTGGTTCGGTCAAAATTTGAAAAAGACCATCCAATATTTCAGGCAAATATTGCAAAAGATTAATATTCGGTTGACTTTGCAAATCGTGAACCTGCGAAACATAGCAAACAACAAAAAAACAAAAAAATTGCTATCAATACAAGCAAAACAAAAAGCACATCTTTATAAAAATTGTTCCAAACCCATGCAATCAAATAGCGTCGAACGAATGAATTCTTCGCGTAGATTCTTTCTCGCAGCAAACACACGAATTCGAATACATCAAATTTATTGCAATGAATTGCAATATCCTGAAAATATTGCAAACATTCTGAGATAAGCTAAATGATGCAATTGTAAAATTTGAAAATCAATTCATTCCAATTACAATAAATTATATTACTGTATCATATTATGTTTGTTTGTTTTTTTTTGATCAAAAGAAACATAACCAAATTACAACTATTCAAATATGTATATATACTTTCAATTGACGTTCCATTAATTCAGCACCACTACGCGTATTCTTATCCGGATCTGCGGCTAACTGAAATGGTATAGTGTAAAATTGAAATCATTAATCCACTAGCTGCTTATCAAACAACAATAACTGACTGACTGATCAAATAAATAAAAACATCATTACTTTGCACAGTGCGTCAAATAGAACAGAGAATTGAAGCAAAGCTGTTTCTCTGGCGATTTTGATAATATTATAAGATGCTTCGCAAGCGTAATAACGAACACGAGTGTCGGTATCTTGCAAACATTCCAAAACTGGAACCAATAAAACATTTGAATATTTTTCTGAATGCTAAAAAACACTTGTTGAACAATTTCAACTAAACGTACAAATAACCACTTACTTTTCCTAAAGCAATTGCAACAGCGGCAAGTCCCAGAAGTCCACCTTTTCTAGTGTGAGGATTCAACGCACGCACATAACCGTTCAAAATACTTATAATCTTCTCAACTTGTTCCATTTGATTTTGATTCGTATAATCCACAACTAGCCTTCAAATATTCATTCAAATGATAACAATTCAACATCAACAAATTCATTACTTTTGCAATTCAAGAGCACCAACTTTGCGCTTTTCATAAATTTTATCCGTAAGATGTCGCACCAAAGAAGTGGACAAAATGCTGCTTGGATTATCACTCATAATTTAAACTGCAAACAAACAAACAAACTGTAACAACAACAATTCAAAATTTTACAAACTTGTATTGAAAAATTTATTTTATTTTATTTTATTGAAAATAATTTTCAAAACTATTAATAATCAATTTACAATTCAATAAATAATGTTTTTAAGCAGCCCACAATATTACCTGAAAATCACAACTTACAGTAACTGATAAAATTTACTAACAACATTTGTAAAATTTTTAATCTGTATATGTAATTTATTTTTCATGCATTCATTGCGCTTTCAACAAAAAATTCATTTGCAACGAAAAGCACAATTTCAGAAATCTACTAACCTAAACGTTCAATTGCAACTCAAATCAACTCTACTACGGTTGCATAATTTTTACAATATCCAACAATACAACAATACTCTTTCTAACAATATATAGCATGCAAAGAGGGGGCGGGGCTGATAACTAGATAAATTTTCGATATAATTTGATAATACAGTTCCACTGAGTGGGTACAAATAATGAAACGTTTTTCGTTTACTTAACTCATATTTCAGGCAAGAATTACAAATATTTGTATAAAAACCTGAAAATAACTGTACACTACGAATGACCAGAAAAACTAAGATTGTCATTCATAAGTGCCGAACAAACTATTTAATTATATTGCAACCTTTTAGTCAACAATTCATCCAGATCAAAATGTTCAATAATAATTAAAAAAAGATTAAACAATTCTGCTTATTATCAAATAAATGTTCCAAAAATCGATCGTAAAAGATTAGCAAAGTATAACGTTAACAAACTAAATTTCTACATTAAGTCATTTGTGAAAAATCATGCTAGTTTACGTAAAAGGAAACAAAATCCTTTTCATTACGTTCATACATTTTATTTTAAACTTTAGTAGTTTTAAAACTAAAACACAAGTTCATCTTAACTATAAAAAGCAAATGAGTACAAGTTGATTATAATTTATTGAAAATGTAAATTCGTACTCACACACACACGATAATGCTGGTGCGACTTGCACAGGTAACATTCAAAACAGCAATGTTCAAGTCAGTCGGTACAGTTTTTTATTCTGAATTTCAAGTATAAACAACTACTATACTAAATTTTGTAATACGTACAAAAAACATCTCAACAAATTAAAGAAAAGTGAAGAAATAAAATACATTTATTCCGTAAAAAAAAATTAAAAAATTAAAAAAATGTTATTGTTCTTCATTGGCGGAGTTAGTTTCTAGTTCACTTTTGAATTGTGGAACTTGCAATAAATTGTCCAATTCATTCATTGGAACTTTGGAAAAATGCCTAGTGATCAAAGTGTAATTGAGTGTTCGCTTCTTGATTCCGACGGCTTTGAGCAATCGGCGCGGATTTACAGTGATTGCATCTCGTGCTTCATTCGGATTCATACCAAACAAATATCCGATATTGATGACATCATACGGGCCGCGCATTTCAAACGCTCCAAAAGCTCTGCTAGTCAAAATGACTCCTCTTCGACCAACCATTCTGTTCGAAAAAAAAAATTTAATATAAAAATACAAAATTCGCATGTGAAATTAATTCTTCTCAATACCTGAAAAGTTCATTTCCGTGGGAAAATACTTCCACTTTTTTTTCAGCGGACAATATTGCCGGCGAGTAAGAGATTTCGATAAATTTGCCACAGTGAACAGCCTTTCTGTACAAAATCTCATCTTCAAACCAGACTTCTCTGTTCATCATATCCGTGGTCAAGAGATCCACATCCAAGTTGTCAAAGACGAAGTTAAAAATCGCCTCCGACAATGGAGAAACGGCAATAATGTCGTACTTGAGAACACGGTCATTTTTCATTAGCGAACTCAACAGTTCAACATCGCCGACCGTCAGTGTCAGTCTGGTGTACAGTCGCCACGGTTTCGACCCTTCGACAACCTTTGCCCAGTCGACCAGCAACGGTTCCGGCACTACCAGGTCGGTGTCGTTGGTGGCGGACAGTTCGACATTGATCGCCACACTCGTATAGCCTAGCTGTTCGACGGCGTACTTGACCGCCGACACAACATGCTTTTCGTTCTCATCCAACCGGCGTACGATGTTCAATTCGACGAAGTGGAATTTTGACGACCGGCTCGCCATTTTGTTTTTTCCCTCTTTGTGTATTTCAAAATGAACAAATGTTCGTTTCGAATTTTTCTCTCCAAAACAACACTGCCCAACAAGTGGGCATTCAGTTTCAACAATGCTTCAATATTATTCTCCTCAATGGCCACCAAATAAAACAGACCGTTGTCGCTCAATAAGCTACTTTTTCAAACAAAAAAACAAAATTAATAAATGTGATAAACAACACAATGTTATCAATTCACAATGGACAAATTTTTGGCAGCCAAAGGGGAATTTTGTAAAAAATAAACATTTTAAACACAAGAAAAACACATTATAATTAAAATTGTCAACAAAATTTCACGCTTTTCTTACTTGTGAAGTTGAAAAAAAATACGCTTAAGAACATCAGTGCCTTCGGGACCGCCACCACACCATGTACCGCTTAGTTGATCTGTATCGTCAAAATCTGACAAACGTGGTATATAAGGTGGATTGAATAACAATAAATCAACAGAATCTGAATGAAATTGAATAAAAAATTGCATTAAAATAAGGAAAAAATTTTTTTTTTGTTTTTACTCAACAGCCGATCGTAAAGCGGTGAAATAAGATCGGCCACAACTGGACAGAAAATTTTATCAATATTGTTCTGTTCAAAGTTCACTTTTGTCAACTCTACAGCAACTTGAGAAATGTCTGTGGCAAAAACCACTGCTCCAGATTGTAGACTCTTGGCCACCGAGCACGCTATTACACCACTTCCGCAGCCTATTTCCAAACAAATGACTGGCTTCAAAGTCTTAAATGAAACGTTCAATATGAAAATATTATGAACAATTGTACAACTGACTTTAATTTTCTCCCAATCCAATTGAATAGCTTCTAGAAGAAGATAAGAATCTTCTGATGGGGGATAGACAAAATCTCGATATCTTTTTGCAATATGTATATCAATTATTTTAAAATCACCAGACATTTACAGTGAAAAACAGTAATATTGACATTTTAATTAATCTTCATAAATATGGCAGTTGCAGAACATTCATTACAGTACAAATGTAGTCATGTACAAATAAAATAACATTTGAATGTGAACAATTGAAAATATTTTATATAAATTTATGCGATCATTACGTGAAAGATATTTTTTAAATATTTAATAAAAATATAAAAATGAAGATATTTTTTCATATTGCAAATGTAGCACTTTACACTCAAGTTGAAATTCTTTCCGTATCATTTTCTTGTTGAAAACCACTTTTATCATCAATGAAACGTTTGGTTAATTTCAAATAAAAATCTTCTTCCATCGGCAGGTAATTCAAATATTCATAATTTTCATTTTTGAAAGGTACGGCCGGTTCAATTTGAGTTCCTTCGTGCCATTCGTTGAAGCTGGTAATGGACACGAACGTCGGTTTGCAGTCGACAGCCGCTTTCCACATCTTCTCGTAATAGGATCCGTTGCACCTCGGACGTGTGTTCTCATCATTCCAGGGTCGAATGCGTTCATCCACATATCCCGGTCCGACGCTCAATGATGTAAGCAACCCATTCCGCGTGGCGAACAATACTAAATCTGGCCAGTTTGAAGTTTTCGACCCATCCGTGAAATCTGTACTAGCAAAATATGTAAAAAATCCATCGAACCCTGTCGTCAAAATTGTATCCGTGTCGGTTCGTTTTACCAACAAGGCTAAAATTATACTATCTAAATCCGTATTACGGATTGTATTTTTTCCATCTGTCAAAAGAAGGGCCTGCCAATCGGAATTCGATACTAAATACGAATCGTAGACATAAAACACTGGTTTTGAAATGCCGTTTGTGGGAATTTTGTAAAATGCGTCATGACTGCCGTAACTTTGCAAAATGTATTCAATATCGGTGCGAATTGTTTCTCCGTTTCGGCCTTTGTATGGTTCGATCAAAAAGCATACTTTCAACTGCCAACGGCCAGCTTCGTCCAAAAGGCTGGGAATTGCATCATCCCAAGGGTGACCTTCATCGTCGCTAGCATCAGGAGGATACCATCCAACCACTACTACGCCTAAATGAAATAAACAATAACAAACAGTTGAAAAGAATTGGATCAATACCAATTCCAGCATCACGAATCCATTGCATATGTTGAGCAAGAATTTTTGGATCACGACTGCTGTAACAACCAAGTTTTGGATAAAAATTGGAACCAATATCTTCTGGAGCTTCTCTGCGGCCAACAAGATATTTCGACGCTAACAATGGATTATAGTGTGGCAGAATACGATGATTCCAATGCAGAAAGAACTGGTCGAAAGCTACGTTGCCATACCACATGTAATAAAATATATGAACAGAATAATCCGGCTCAGAGTTCGACTTTCGCAAAAAAACTGGCCTCGGTGAAAACGACTTTTTTTCAAAGGTTATGGTATTGAAATGCATTGCGAAGCAAAAAATAACAATAATGCAACTAATGATTATTATTAAAATAAACGTTCGGCGCATAGTAAAGCGCACAAGCATGGTGAAAAGTGTAAAAATGACAACTGCAGCCAATCAATTAAAAACGGCAACAAATATAACGAAACAAAAACATTGTATAGAATCAATGGAGTGTTCATAAGGCGTGCATTACAAAATAAAATATATCATGTTGAAATATTATTTAATGACAAAAGCTGTTAACTTTATCTGTTAAAAAAATCTCAATTAATATCAAAGCAATATATAATTTTCATTCAAACAAAACTTGAACTTACTGTAAATAAGTACAGTAATATTTAAAGTAAGATTTGAAAGTAAAATTGATAAAAAAATTTTTAATTTATGAAAATATCTTTTGTTTTACAATGTTGCATTTTGATGTTTACGATTATTAAAGCAAAATTACTTTCAAAAACAAAATTGTTTTCTGTGAAACGTAAACTTACTATTTTGTATTGTTGTGAGTGAAATTTTTGAAAAAATAATTTGCTCTTATTATTTTGTATAATAACTACTGTTGTAAAATATATTAATTTTAATGTTAAATACGTTTTACTAAAATCAATCTGTGAAGTTTCAATTTGATTTTTTTTAATTCGCTATTATTGAGTTAAATATTTTTGTATAGTGAAAAATTGTTTTTGAAATTTGAATGTCCGTGCCTGAGTAAATTAGGCATAACAATGGAATGCTTTCAATTTGTCATCAAAGTTCATTTCAAAATCTTTCCATATTCATAATTGGAAATGAAATATAATTTTGTTCCACATTGCTATCCAGTTTGATCAGTTCTCCTTGGCAATAACTTCTGAATATTTTAATTAAAATTATTACCATTAATAATTTAAAATGCAGTTGTACTGATTAATCTGTGTCCTGAAACATTTTATTCAATATTCATAATATGATGATTATCTAAAAACAGCACTTTAAAGTTACAATTGCTAAATAACAATTTGATGATGACGTTGAACATTTTAATAAAATTCATTTTGGTTTGTCAAACTTTAAAAATTATTTAGTCTATAAATTGCAAAAGAAGATTCGCAACGTGTATTAACTTTCATTTGTAAATATTGATAATAAATATTAATTCCCTTAATTTCATGATTATTACAAATTCATTTATGAAATTGCAACATTTCACGCTTACACGAAAAAATGCAAGAAAATAATTGTAATCATTTTAGAAAATACGCCTACTTGAATGTGCAACTCATTAAATGAAATAAAAAGAATAAGCAAATAATAAAACAAAGCTACGAAGTTTGCACATTTTGAACTTCTTTCCCTTCAATCAACCAGAGAAATTATTTGAATTTGAAAATTGTATTATTTATAAACTTTGCAACTGATGATTAATTGGATTGAAAGAGGATTTTCAATTTAAGCATTAAATAAAGTATGTTAGATTAGTCAAACATGCCAATATGTGCAATTGGAAACAACTAATGCAGATTTTAAATTTATCACACGAGTAATGTGATTTATGACTGAACATTTGTTGAATTGTTAATAATAAATATCAACATGCGAAAGTATCATTGATTGAAAAATTGCTAAATTAAACAATAAAATTGGTTACTCAATGAAAAGTTAATAAAATGAAAAATCAATGGCTGTTCTCTAAAATTGGCGTGCTACGTATTTGTTTTCAATGCAACCGTGCAGTTTGAACTTTTCCAAATGAACAATGAATTGCCTGCAATAGACAAACAAGTATTTTATTAAAATTGTCAGAAAATTTAATTTTCCTTTTTATTTTTTTTGCGTCGACACGTTTTTGTTCTTTTTTTTTCCTGTAAAAACAACTATTTACACACCCACGTTGAGCTGATTGATTTGCATGTAGATGGATGGATGCTTTTTCTGGTTTTATGAAGCAACATTCGAAGCAAGCATTAAAATGAAAAATGATCCACCATACGACTATAAAATTGCTCAGTTCACAAATTGCTACCGATAGAAGAGCAATTGCCGAATGAAAAATTGCCAATTTAGTAAAACTTTTACGAGCAACATCCATTGATCCACTGAAACATTGCCGATTACTATTATTCTGTTTTTTCGAAACTTCTTTGCTCAAATGCAATAACTTAAAAAAAAACAAGTAAATACTAAATTTAAATTATTTTTTCATCATATTATAACATTGTTTGTTTGAAAAAAAAAGAATTAATCATAACGGAAACGTTTTACAGAAGAGTAAAAATTATCGAGCACGGCAGGACTCGAACCTGCAATCTTCTGATCCGAAGTCAGACGCGTTATCCATTACGCCACGTGCCCACGATACTACTTGTTCAATAAAACTATTTGTAAGCATTCCAATAAGTTCACAAGTCAAATTACTTCAAAATTATTATTACATCAAACTAATTAAAATCGTTGTCATCTTCAAATATTAAAAAGTAATTTTTTGTTGTTAAATTGTTCCAGTTATTTGCGAAAATTAAAAATTTGTGCAAATATGTGTGCAATCAAAAGTACAGCAAAGAAAATGAAATTTATTCAATTGATATTATTTAGAAATAATAAGTAAACAACAGTAATTTCGTTTTCTTGTTCAAAATTTGCTGACGCACAAGATCCGCAATGAATTTTCAATTCGCGATGAACCATGTGAACTGCAAAAACGTGAACAATTCATACCAATAATGATCAGCCAAAGAACATCAGAAAAAATACCATCATTGATCAGATAAAAAGATACCTTGCTGTGACATTTTGCTTAAATTTCTATCAGCAAAATGTTCCAATCAAAATAATTAATAAAAAAGAAAAACAAACAATAAAAAGAGGCCTTGTAAGCTTCAGAAAAAAAGAAAAATAATTTTCATAATATTTCAACCTTTTTCATAAAGAATGCTTCAACAGCAGAATGAAGTAAAGTTATTTTTGAAAACAATCATTTCAGTCACTGTATTTGCTTGCTTGCTTGCATTCAATAGAAAAACAGCCAAGTACAAAATATTGAATAAAAACAAAAAATAAACATCTTAGATGAGAAAAAAGTTTGCAATCAGAGAAAAAAAAATATATATGTGTATAAATGAATAAATATGCATATATGTATATAAATAAATGAATATATATAAATATATATATATACACGCATGAGTGTATACATATATCAGGATAAAAGACAGCGAATCGCAGTCAAAACAAAAAAAATCTTGTGACAACTGCAAGCAATAAAAACAGCCAATTGTCGAATGAATTTTTTGAAAAGTAGTCATCGCCAGATTTAGCGAACAAAAAAACCTGCTCAACCGTGACTAATCGTCACCAGGATGCTCTGGGCAAGTGTTCTTCACTTTAAACCAATTGTCAATGCATCTGAATGAAAAATGAAAATTTATTTAAAACGTTAACAATCAAAACAATCTCCGCCTACCCCTTGTGATAAATGCAAAGACACGGCAAACGAGCAATGGTATCACCTTCTTTCATTTCTTCAAGACAAATGACACATTCGCCTTTTTCTTCGGTTAAAACATCCTCTACAAAACAAGCAAGCAAGCACTCGAGAATAATGTCAGAACAAAAAGAAATATGCAAAACAACACCATTGAAAACCAGTGCTAATTTGAATTAAAAAATTCAAATTTACACCAAAAAAAAAACATTTATGTTGCAAAACAACAAAGCAAGCGATAGATAGCGTCGCTCGCCAAACGTTCACAAGAACATCAAGAAACGCTGTTGCAATTGTTGATGACAAACGCCAATTTTATAAAAAGCAATAGGATGCAAGCCTGTCTGTAATCAATCAAAAACAACAGAAGAATCCCGCTCGTCGTTAAATTATTACACACTAGCAACTTTTTCCACAATCAATTTCCATATTGAAAAGCAAAACATAAGCACAATAACTAATGAACACAGTGCAAGCGTTGCACTTTTTGCAAAATCTTTTTCACACTAGCCAATTACTTCTACAACAGTGCTATGAGTTAGGCTAATCCTGATGATGGCTGACAACCGAAAAACACAACCAACTTAACCACTGATTACCAGGTAAAGTATTGAAAACCAAACATCACCAAATCGACAAAATTAATACCAAAACTCCCAAGCAACTCCGTAACATTAATTCGACTTTTCTCAGATTACAAATTAATTTATCAAACTTTTGAAAAGAAAAAACTGACATTCAGAAAATAGATCACAAAATTACAGAAAGAAGAATTCAGTGAAAATTGAAATTCCAAAAGCAAAATGTACTTGCAAATCAAATAAATACGGTAAAAACATGTTTTCCCTCGTTCAGGCAATAATTCTCAAAGCCCGTATCATGTTCCCGCATGATTTCCACATCTGGAAATACACTGACTGTAAGCGCATTCAAAAGCAGCATTAACAGCATCTTTTGCAAATGTAGCTACCCTGAAAATTGCGACTCAACTACAGCTTTGAATAGACGAAAAATAAATAATAATAATAAAAAAAAATACAAAATTAAACCTTCTCCACTTTACCCTTAATACTACTAAATGGCAATAAAAAGTGAACAAAATAGTGAATGTCAATGCATGGAGGGTATCGTGTTCAACGGGCGTCAGTTTTGGAAACGACAACCAGCGTAAATCTAATTAAGCTAGAAAGCGGCCGCACATTAGCTGCTGACAATCGAAAAGTTGGGTCAACGGCACAAAACTTGATACGTTCAACTCTGCTGAATCAATAATTCACACCGGCAGATTGCTAGCGGTGCACCGAACGTACACTGTGAATGTCAACAAAGGCGACTACTTACCGTTGTAAGTGAGGCGTGGTCGAGTAAGACACATGACTAAATGACATTCTACATCATCCGAAGGAATCATCTTGTGACAAACTGGACATTTCATGTCTAATGAAAAGTAGCCAAAGCAGCAATAGAATGAAATAATAGCGTTGAAATCAAAAAAAAAAAAAATTTACCAAAATAGCGAACATGAGCAGATGGAATATGCGCAATATCAACAATACCACGTGAGTCAGATTCGGTACTCAAGTTCAGCCAACGGTCCAAAGAAAACAAACCCATGCTAGAAGAATCTGGATCACTTGAATCACTTGAGTGATCTAACATGCTGCTCGACGGTCCAGGCATTGAATAGGAGCGATTAGTCCGACTTTGCAATGATTGCGAAAGCATTCGACCGATAACGTCTGATCCGATTTCATTCACACCACCGTAAGAACTTGAAGCTGCCGCGCCACCACGGCCCGCAGAATTGTATCCTGTGCCAGGAGCTGATCCGTTGGCCGGCAACGAATTTGTACCACGTTGTCTTGGAGGATTGGCTACAGACTGTCTCGAACCCATCGCAGTTGCAATGATCTTCCAAACAACCCGTCAAGAATTCACCAAAACGGACCCTGAAATTTTCAGAGCAATCAAATTCGCATTCAAATTTTCTACAGTCTCAACCAGCACAACCGATAACCACAGCTAAACCAATGACAACTACAGTACGTATTGCAAAAGGATTGCAAGTACAAATATAAATTGAATCACAAATTATTGTTTTATAATGAACAAACGCCAACAAAACAAAACTTAAAATTATGTTATAATTTAATAACTAGCTAATATATAAAAATGAGATATTTTTTCAAGAAAGATTGTTCAATTTTAAAGCAATAGATTTGCAATAAATATTGCTTGATAAAAGCATAATAAAAATAAATAAACATAAAACAAAGTGTTGAAATAAAATTAAAATCATCTTCTAAAACAGAGTTACTTTTTACTTATTTACAGTATACTAACATGACCGTTCATAATTTTCACAAGTAACAATTGTACACCTTACTGGAGTTTGTTTGCTGTATTTCAAAAATTAGTTAGTTTATTTTGCTTTTTACGCTTTAAGTTATGTAACTGTAGTATTACATTTAATTACTTTTCTTTAGAATTTATTTGAAAAAGTGTTCAAGAATATGATTTACTTTTGTAAATTTATAAAAAGTATTACATTTGAATCAAAAGTTGTACATTTGGCATTAAAATTAAATTACCTTTGAAAAACTATCAGCAATAGCAAGTTTTAGAAAATTCCACAAAAAAATCACTTTTTTCTCAAACATGAACTAAGTTTATTCACCAAAGTGAGACGTTAATTTTAAAACATTTCAATTTGCATCATAATGCAATATATAATTCATTAAATCTCTCAAGTAAATCATGCATCATGCTGTAGGTGCACGTAATGGGCACAACCGCACGGCTAAATTTGTTTGTTTCATCATGATACTCATCAAGTATTGCTACAATATTCCTATTAAAATACAACACACAAAAACATCATGGATTTCATACTGAAATGCAGAAGCCCATACTTAGAACAACATACATGCGTTTGACATTATCATGATGCATACCAATGAATAACTTTTCAATTCCGACCACAAATTTTTTTTGCAGTGATCAAAAATGGATGCATCACCTCAAAAATGGATTATACATATTTGCATCTCAATGTGATTGCTCACCAATCACTACAGACTAAACTCTCCCTAATATTGGAGATATCAGGAAAAGTAGGTATTCATGACTGGCATTACGGCAAACAGTTATGCATATCATGATATACTTATTATATCACAACCCATCTTAATATGCTAGGCTTGTGATATATATATATTTATTTATTTATTTACACATATATCATTGTGGTGGGATGAAACCACGCCCAACAATGGTATAAACATCCAATCACTTCCATAACATCGAAACAACATGTTGGGTTTTGATAATTTTTTTTTCATTCGAGCACAATCAAACATCTTCCTGCGCAAGAATTTATGCTACACTTGTTCACTACGAGAACTAGTGTTGTCTAGTGTGTTTGGTATTTCCTTGCCATACATAATTAGATTTTAATCATAATTATTCTGTTTTATTAGATTAATTTTTATTTAAAATCTTTTTAGTTTTATGAGGAAAATTCATAATTGAAAAACATTATTATGCATATGTAACAGATTCAAAGTCGTCAGCTATCAACAAACAGAATTTGGTTTTTAATTCCATTTGCATCACAATGCAATATATGATAAATTTCTAGATAACCACAGCTAAACCAATGACATTTACAGTACGTCTTCCAAAACGATTGCAAGTACAAATATAAATTGAATCACAAGTTATTGTTTTATAATGAACAAACGCCAACAAAACAAAACTTCAAATTATGTTATAATGTAATAACTAGCTAATATATAAAAATGAGAAATTTTTTCAAGCAAGATTGTTCAATTTTAAAGCAATAGATTTGCAAATTGCAAAAATTAAATTACCGTTGAAAAACTATCAACAATAGCAAGTTTTAGAAAAATCCACAAAAAAATCACTTTTTTCTCAATCATGAACTAAGTTGACGTTAAAACCAAAGTGAGACGTTAATTTTAACTAAAATTTCATTCCAACATGCAATAGAAATCATACTAGCTTGAAACAATGGAAAACATTGCTATTTGATTAAAATGTAAAGCCGCTTTCAGTGACCAATATTGTTAGCTTTTTAAATAATTAAACAAGTTGTGCGGAAGCTTTCATTTATAAATACCATAAATCAAAGTTTAGAATAGAGATGCCGTCAAAAAAAAAACATAAAAATTGCACACCTAATCTAACAATGCTCAAAAAGTGCTGCTTTTCGACGACAATCAGAATAAGTTCAGCTAATAAGACGGAATTCAAATTATTGCTTTTATGCTAAAAAGAGGGAAGTTTAAAATTTCTGAATCATCTATATATTTTTTTGTAGAATAAATTCACTGTGAAAATGTATTTGAAATGGCATTTCTATACAGGCCACTTGTCACGAAAGGTACATGGCAGATGAGCTACCAAATTAACTGTCTATTAAAAAAAAGACTATCTATTCTAATATGAATAGATAGGAAGTAAGAGGCAATAGGATAAATTTCGAAATGGAAAAAGTTAATAAATAATTTAACTGTACAGCATGTATAACTTACAAAGTAAATGTGAATTAATACGAAGCTCATTAAATGAAAAATGCAATTGTCAACAAAAATAAAAATGTATTAAATTTTAAGAGGGTAAGAGTTGATGAAATTAATTAAGAAAATTGAAACAGTCATTAATGAAAGTTTTCATTTTAATAAATTATAAAATATGAATTTTCATCATGAAGCTAAAAAAATTTTAAATAAAAGTATGAATAAAAATTAAACTAATAAAGCTGAATAATTAGCAACAAAATCTAATTGTGTATGGTCATGAATTACCAAACACACTAGACAACAAGGTCATAGTAGTGAACAAGCCTAGCATAAATTCTTACGCAGGAGGATGTTTCATTGTGTTCGAATGAAAAATAGTTATCAAAACCCAACATGTTGTTTTGATGCTATGGAAGTGATTGGATGTTCATTCCTTCGTTGTTTGTGGGTTTAACCCACCAAAAACTATAAATATCACAAGCCCTTGATTTAAAAATGGGTTGTGATTTAAAAGGCATATGATGATATGCATACCCATTTCTGCTGGTAATGCTAATCATGCAATCCTAATTTCCTTGGTATGTTCAATGCTAGGGAGAATTAGAAGCAGCATGATTGGCATGGCAATAACAAAGAAATGGAGATATATATAATCTTTTAATGATGTGATGCAGGCATTGTGAAGCACTGCGAAAGCATCTTCATCAGGGTTTGCCGAAGACGAATAAGAAATAAGCAAAAAAAGCAGAAAATTTTAATAATTTTCTAAAGAAAAGCAATTAAATGTAATACTACAGTTACATAACTTAAAGCGTAAAAAGAAAAATAAACTATGTAATTTTTGAAATGTATGCTTCATATTAACATGAAACTTGACGTCCACACTAATACGTGTTAGTTTTAGACGCAAGATGTTGGATAATTGTAGCTTATTTCAAAATTTGCATTTTATTCCAATATTGCTGAAAATCTAATTTCGCACATGTACGAAGTAGTAAAAGGAAGCAGCACTTTTAATGCTGCGGTGTTTTAAACTACTAGTCAAAACTGTGTTAATCTTTCACGATCAAAACTCATTTTAAACGAATAAACTTCACACAAATCGATTAATTATTTATCCGCCTTTGTGGATATGCAAGTAGCCACAACATAGAGGTGCTGTGAGAAACCGGACAGAAATAGTGATTCTTGGGGCATCTGTAACTGAATCAAAGTTTAAATTGTTCATCCAACAATTTTCGATGAGTAAAATTTTTTTAATGAACATAAAGACCACCCCGCTCCTTGCTTTAATGTTTTCGGCGACCCACACCTTGAGAACCACTGATATAATGCATTGCCATGCAAGTGAAATTGAAAACCAAATTCTGTTTGTTGATAGCTGACGACTTTGAATCTGTTACATATGCATAATAATGTTTTTGAATTATGAATTTACATCATGAAGCTAAAAAAATGTTTAATAAAAGTATGAATAAAAATTAAACTAATAAAGCTGAATAATTAGCAATAAAATCTAATTGTGCATGGCCATGAAGTACCAAACATACTAGACAACAGGACATAGTAGTGAACAAGCCTAGCATAAATTCTTACGCAGGAGGATGTTTCATTGTGCTCGAATGAAAAATAGTTATCAAAACCCAACATGTTGTTTTGATGCTATGGAAGTGATTGGATGTTCATTGCTTCGTTGTTTGTGGGTTTAGCCCACCCAAAACTATAAATATCACAAGCCCTTAATTTAATAATGGCATGTGATTTAAAAGGTGAAACACAATATGCATAAGCATTTTGGTAAATGCCTATTATGCCTCTACAGTTTGCCTCAGACTTTTAATGTGAGGTAGATTTAAAGGTGTAGACGTGGGCATGGTTGCCTATTTGAAGGAGAAGTGTTCATAATCACTGAAATGGTTATGCATATCTCTTGAGTGATATCAAAAGAACAAGATATCAATATCAAAAGTCACATAGTGTGCAACAGCTGGGCTTAACCCCGCTGTTAGCAAAGACTGTAATTATTCGACTATTATAAAAGATCTGCCCTCGTATAGCCGAATATTTGAAGTGCTCCATTCCAAAGCGGAAGACTTCATTCGACGAAATTTCTTTGTGATTTCGAAACAGCCTTGATCCCGGTGATTCAAGGCAACTTTCCAACACCCGTGTGCAAAATTGCTTTATCCGATTTTGCTAAGCTGTGCTTCGGCCGGTTGGCCGGCTTGGCTTAAGAAATGATTACATTAATAATCAGGAAATAAGAAAAAAACGTAAAAATGCTCATGGCATTAGCATTTTTGCGAATGAACTTTGTATCCGCGCGTTTCGAAATCTTAAATGTTGGGATGTCGGGTCAAATGGAAGCCTTCTTCCAGTACTTCCAGATTTCATTCGAGCACAATCAAACATCCTTCTGCGCAAGAATTTTTGATAGGCTTGTTCACTACTAGCACTAGTGTTGTCTAATATGTTTGGTATTTCCTTGCCATACAAAATTAGATTTTAATTATAATTATTTAGTTTTATTAGATTAATTTTTATTCGTACTTTTATTTAAAATCTTTTTAATTTCATGAAGAAAATTCATAATTCAAAAACATTATTTTGCATATGTATCAGATTCAAAGTCGCCAGCTATCAACAAACAGAATTTGGTTTTCAATTTTACTTGCATCGCAATGCATTATATCAGTGGTTCTCAAGGTGTGGGTCGCCGAAAAAATTAAAGCAAGGAGCGCGGTGGTCTTTATGTTCATTAAAAAAATTTTACTCATGGAAAATTGTTGGATGAACAATTTAAACTTTGATTCTGTTACGGATGCCCCAAGAATCACTATTTCTGTCCGATTTCTCACAGCACCTCTATGTTGTGGCTACTTGCATATCCACAAAGGCGGATAAATAATTAATCGATTTGTGTGAAGTTTATTCGTTTAAAATGAGTTTTGATCGTGAAAGATTAACACAGTTTTGACTAGTAGTTTAAAACACCGCAGCATTAAAAGTGCTGCTTCCTTTTACTACTTCGTACATGTGCGAAATTAGATTTTCAGCAATATTGGAATAAAATGCAAATTTTGAAATAAGCTACAATTATCCAACATCTTGCGTCTAAAACACATATTAGTGTGGACGTCAAAGAAGTCATCAATCAAAACAGAAAACAAGCCCATTTGTTCGCGAACACCTCATTATGCACTTAACTAATAAACTTATACATTATAATTAGGTGTATTCATTAAAAAATTTAAAAGTATTAAACTCATATTTGTTATTTAACCCCCTTGCCTTTTAAAATATGCANCGGAGGCTAAATTTGTTTGTTTCATCATGCTACTCTTGAAGCATTGCTATAATATTCTTATTAAAATACAACACACATAAACAATCATACTGAAATGCAGAAGCCCACAGATAGAACAACATATATGAGTTTCATGTTAATATGAAGCATACATTTCAAAAATTACATAGTTTATTTTTCTTTTTACGCTTTAAGTTATGTAACTGTAGTATTACATTTAATTGCTTTTCTTTAGAAAATTATTAAAATTTTCTGCTTTTTTTGCTTATTTCTTATTCGTCTTCGGCAAACCCTGATGAAGATGCTTTCGCAGTGCTTCACAATGCCTGCATCACATCATTAAAAGATTATATATATCTCCATTTCTTTGTTATTGCCATGCCAATCATGCTGCTTCTAATTCTCCCTAGCATTGAACATACCAAGGAAATTAGGATTGCATGATTAGCATTACCAGCAGAAATGGGTATGCATATCATCATATGCCTTTTAAATCACAACCCTTTTTTAAATCAAGGGCTTGTGATATTTATAGTTTTTGGTGGGCTAAACCCACAAACAACGAAGGAATGAACATCCAATCACTTCCATAGCATCAAAACAACATGTTGGGTTTTGATAACTATTTTTCATTCGAACACAATGAAACATCCTCCTGCGTAAGAATTTATGCTAGGCTTGTTCACTACTATGACCTTGTTGTCTAGTGTGTTTGGTAATTCATGACCATACACAATTAGATTTTGTTGCTAATTATTCAGCTTTATTAGTTTAATTTTTATTCATACTTTTATTTAAAATTTTTTTAGCTTCATGATGAAAATTCATATTTTGTAATTTATTAAAATGAAAACTTTCATTAATGACTGTTTCAATTTTCTTAATTAATTTCATCAACTCTTACCCTCTTAAAATTTAATACATTTTTATTTTTGTTGGCAATTGCATTTTTCATTTAATGAGCTTCGTATTAATTCACATTTACTTTGTAAGTTATACATGCTGTACAGTTAAATTATTTATTAACTTTTTCCATTTCGAAATTTATCCTATTGCCTCTTACTTCCTATCTATTCATATTAGAATAGATAGTCTTTTTTTTAATAGACAGTTAATTTGGTTGCTCATCTGCCATGTACCTTTCGTGACAAGTGGCCTGTATAGAAATGCCATTTCAAATACATTTTCACAGTGAATTTATTCTACAAAAAAATATATAGATGATTCAGAAATTTTAAACTTCCCTCTTTTTAGCATAAAAGCAATAATTTGAATTCCGTCTTATTAGCTGAACTTATTCTGATTGTCGTCGAAAAGCAGCACTTTTTGAGCATTGTTAGATTAGGTGTGCAATTTTTATGTTTTTTTTTTGACGGCATCTCTATTCTAAACTTTGATTTATGGTATTTATAAATGAAAGCTTCCGCACAACTTGTTTAATTATTTAAAAAGCTAACAATATTGGTCACTGAAAGCGGCTTTACATTTTAATCAAATAGCAATGTTTTCCATTGTTTCAAGCTAGTATGATTTCTATTGCATGTTGGAATGAAATTTTAGTTAAAATTAACGTCTCACTTTGGTTTTAACGTCAACTTAGTTCATGATTGAGAAAAAAGTGATTTTTTTGTGGATTTTTCTAAAACTTGCTATTGTTGATAGTTTTTCAACGGTAATTTAATTTTTGCAATTTGCAAATCTATTGCTTTAAAATTGAACAATCTTGCTTGAAAAAATTTCTCATTTTTATATATTAGCTAGTTATTACATTATAACATAATTTGAAGTTTTGTTTTGTTGGCGTTTGTTCATTATAAAACAATAACTTGTGATTCAATTTATATTTGTACTTGCAATCGTTTTGGAAGACGTACTGTAAATGTCATTGGTTTAGCTGTGGTTATCTAGAAATTTATCATATATTGCATTGTGATGCAAATGAAATTAAAAACCAAATTCTGTTTGTTGATAGCTGACGACTTTGAATCTGTTACATATGCATAATAATGTTTTTCAATTATGAATTTTCCTCATAAAACTAAAAAGATTTTAAATAAAAATTAATCTAATAAAACAGAATAATTATGATTAAAATCTAATTATGTATGGCAAGGAAATACCAAACACACTAGACAACACTAGTTCTCGTAGTGAACAAGTGTAGCATAAATTCTTGCGCAGGAAGATGTTTGATTGTGCTCGAATGAAAAAAAAATTATCAAAACCCAACATGTTGTTTCGATGTTATGGAAGTGATTGGATGTTTATACCATTGTTGGGCGTGGTTTCATCCCACCACAATGATATATGTGTAAATAAATAAATAAATATATATATATATATCACAAGCCTAGCATATTAAGATGGGTTGTGGTATGATAAGTATATCATGATATGCATAACTGTTTGCCGTAATGCCAGTCATGAATACCTACTTTTCCTGATATCTCCAATATTAGGGAGAGTTTAGTCTGTAGTGATTGGTGAGCAATCACATTGAGATGCAAATATGTATAATCCATTTTTGAGGTGATGCATCCATTTTTGATCACTGCAAAAAAAATTTGTGGTCGGAATTGAAAAGTTATTCATTGGTATGCATCATGATAATGTCAAACGCATGTATGTTGTTCTAAGTATGCGGTTCTGTATGAAATCCATGATGGTTTTGTGTGTTGTATTTTAATAGGAATATTATAGCAAAACTTGATGAGTATCATGATGAAACAAACAAATTTAGCCGTCGGTTGTGCCCATTACGTGCACCTACAGCATCATGCATGATTTACTTGAGAGATAAAATGTATTATATATTGCATTGTGATGCAAGTGAAATTGCAAACCAAATTCTGTTTGTTGATAGCTGACGACTTTGAATCTGATACATATGCATAATAATGTTTTTGAATATTGCTGTATGTATAGTAATGGTTTTGAATAGCATTCTATGCATACTAATGTTTTTAAATTATGAATTCTCTTCATGAAACTAAGAAGTTTTCTATAAAAATGTGAATGAAAAATAATCTAGTAAAACTGAATAATTAGCATTGAAATGTAATTAAATATGTAAATGAATTACCAAATGCACTAGACAGCGGATTGTAGTAATGAACAACCTTAGTATAAAGTCTTATGCGCGAGGATGTTTGATTTTGCCTGATTGTTAAAAGAAATATCAAAGGCCAACAGCGTGTTTTGTTGCTTTAGAAGTGATTCGATATTCCTGTAGTTAGTGTTTATGGTATGTACATTCCATAGTAATACGTGGATCTCTAAGTATGAAAGGTAGTGATTTATAAGATAGTAAGATGTATGATATACGGGAATAGTGAAACCATGCTTTTTACAAATGATGGGTTTGTTGTTCTGCCCCCAACGTGGTTGCAGAGCCAGAACAATGTAGAAACCGTGTGGGGTGCGTTGCAGCAATTCATTCCCTACATGTGATTGGGTGTCTGCATTGAATATACCTGGAAAGTGTGGTATGTGCATACTCCGGGAGTTGTGGATTTGGAAGTACGATTTCCTTTCGAATTGGCCAATTCTTTTTGAATCTGTTGGCGTAAATGTACATTCCACCTAAATGCAGTAGTTGTTAAAAATAGAATGTCTACCATTAGCAACTATTTTTAATCGTTAGTTGAAAATGTTCACTTTATGTTTAGGAGATAATCATTGTCCTAGTTGTATGGAAGAAGTGTAACAATAGGATGGCAAATGACAAAAGGACATTCGATCCTATCGTTATGATAGGTAATTTAGACTAAATAAACAATGGATAGAGCCTGTGTTAAAGGACTTCAATTCCTGGAATTGAAGTTAAAGCTAGTTGGTAGCAAAACTACGTCATGTTTGCCAGACTTTAGTGTAAAAGCAGTAACAGGTACTGTTCGAATAAATCTGCGGAAAATATGTGTTAACGGACGGTAGAGCAGTACTGCTGGAAGAATATCAGCGGAAAGATCGTTCTCCTTTGTATGCTTGTGATTCAGTAAATAAATTGTTTCTACCTGCTTGCTGTATAGCCATTGCCACAATAATTAGATTGTGTGCTATGTTGGCGCTGACGCGTCAGCTACATCCGGAATCCAAGAAGCAGTAAAAGCGCAATTCGTGACGAGGACGAATAAGGCACGAAGAACTACAGTCAGTCAGTATAAGAACCTGACCGTCAGGAACGAAGTGCAATATTGTTCCCTGCCTTTATTACATGAGTCGTTGGTTGTAAGCTATAAAGTATTGTAGTAAGCAGCCATTTTAGAATTGGAATTATATAAGTCAAAAATTCAACTCTACCTTTCATTAATAATTGTGTTGAACTGTCAGTAACTCTATGTTTTAGTATTGCATATTAGCTCAGCTATATATTTAATATGTCAGTTTGAACTTGAGTTGTGTTTTACTGTATTAGATTTTGTTTCGCAATCTGATTGTTTAGAATTAGTATTTGAATACTTTCCAAGGGCATTGTTTCTATAATCTTACAGTTTTGTTTTCTGTATGTTTTTTTTTAATAATATTATCTAATTATAGCCATTTATAATGTAGTAACCTTAAAATTATTCCGTAATAATGCATGCATGTGGGATAATGTTTTTGCTGTTATGTACTCTGTGTATTGTTTTCTTGCCAGCTGTGAGAATAAAATTAGCTCATAAGTTGCTCATTATTGTCAAATGTAAAATATTTTAATGAACGTTAATGTTTTACTTTTTCAGATTTAGACATGTATTATGAATTTGATTCTGGTTTCTGAAAAACCATTGACTGCAATTCGACAAAGTTTTTATTTGTTGATATTTTATTTCGTTTTTTCCTATTTATACTTTGTTCTGAAGTTTTTTTTCTTTTTGCCTAATTTTCTATGCAAGTAGTTTGACGTAGTTTTAGGATTATGTTGTTTCCAGCAAGAAGTGTTCTTTCCGTCATTGTTGATTTTTTTCCAATTTCGATGTGTTATCGTACTTTAGGTATGTAAATCTTGTTTTATTGAAAGCGTTACATCAGTTTGCTTTAGTTTATGGAAAAAATAATAAATTACCAATCAAAGGTGACAAAGCTGCATATTTTGATTTCAATACAGAGAAATTGCAAAAGCATTGTTGTATTAACTACTTTATTCAAGGTTAATTATATTGATTATTTATATTTATATTTATGTGATGATTATTGGTTAGGCCAAGACGTAGTTTTGAAAGACTACTCTGAATATCCAGACTGGTTGGAGGAGCTTTTGGCGGAAGATTCATCGCATTCTCTATCTCCTGAAAATTACGAATACTGGAGACAGTTGAAAAAGAAAGATCGCCGATTCGAAAGGAAAAGGAATTTTTTTCGATTTCGATCTTTATTTGTTCAAAGATATTATCTTGACCAAAGAAAGCATGATGCTTTTAATTAAGTTATGTATATTTCATCATTTGTAGTAAGCATTTTGGTATGTGTGTTTGAAGTAGCTTATTTGCTTATATATTTTGAAAACGGTATCAGTGATTGGAATTGTAATCATATTTTTTCATTCGATGATTTGGTTTATCATCAAGTTTGTATTTTATTTTCTTTAATCTGCAATAAGAATGTGCACAAGATTACTCGACGGGAAATTATTCGTCTTCGTAGTCCACACACGCTGACGGAGAGAGCATTTAGCAGAAAACAAGTAAACAATTCATTAACTGATTGGAAAAGATATTTTTTGATCAAGGAATAAATTGAAAATTTATGATTTATATTCTTCTCGTTTTTTTTTGGTATAAATTTAATTTAAGTTCTCTGATTATATGTTTATGAATTATAAAATTGTGTTCAACATTTTATTTAATCATGTAATGAAATTGATTTCGAATTAATAATTAATGTGCCGAAATGTTCGAACAGGTTAAATATGCTATATGTTGTTGGATGCGAATAGCAGAATTGTTATTTTTGATCACTTATGAAAATATCTGTTTTTACTGCGCGTATGAAAATGGTATAATTTTTCAATTCATTTAAATTACTTTTAATCAGTCTTATGTTTTGTTTGATATTAATTCAACCGATCAGACCAGGTTGTGAGATTTTAACCGTCTGCGACGAAGCAAGCATGTCACCGGACTGTGCTGACAATCTCGCCACCAAACAATTTCTCTTTTCTCTTCAGCCATTCCCTTTTTATTGGCAGCAACGCCTGTGTCAAACATAACGTATCTTTTAGGTTCCCTCCAGATTTGGCTGATGACATTTTTCAACAAAACACGCTAAATAAATAATTATTAAATATGCTTTTCAAACAAATTTCTGCACTATAATAACAGCAACAATGATGAGAATAGCCTGTTCGTGAAATTAAACTAAAAGAAAAAGTTGTTTTACATATTCAAGCATATAATGATTTGAATGCTTATGTCAGTCAGTGATTCTCAAAAGTGTGGTTCACGTAAACCATTAAAGTAAGAGGGGGGGGTGGTCTTTATGTTCATTAAAAGAGTTTTACTCATCGAAAATTGTTGAATGAACAATTAAACTTTGATTCAGTTACCGATTACCTGAGAATCACTATTTCTGTCCGGTTTTTCACAGCACCCTGATGTTGTGGCTAATGAAATATTCACGAAGGCGGACGAAATAATTAATCCATTTGTGTGAAGTTTATTCGTTTAAAATGAGTTTTGATCGTAAAAGATTAACACAGTTATCACTTTAAAACACATATCCAACTGTTTCCACCGCAGCATTAAAAGTGCTGCTTCCTTTTACTACTTCGTACATGTGCGAAATTACATTTTCAGCAATATTGGAATGAAAAGCAAATTTTGAAATAAGCTACAATTATCCAACATCTTGCGTCTAAAACTAACACTTATTAATGTGGACGTCAAAGAAGTTATCAGTCAAAACAGAAAACAAGTCCATTTGTTCGCATACACTTCATTATGCATTTAACTAATAAACTTATACATTATAATTAGGTGTATTCATTAAAAAATTTAAATGTATTAAACTCATATATTTTTTATTTAACCTCCTAGCCTTTTAAAATATGCAAAAAATTACCGTTTTCTACAGTGGCTCGCAGCCCAGAAAAGTTTGAGAACCACTGGCTTATGTGATATCTTTTAATGCATCAACATGCATAATCATTTTATACTATGAAGTATAAGCATTGAAAAAAAAATATTATAGTTATAAACTATAATGTAAAATATACGCGTCTAACATCATTTTATAGATGCAAAAGGCGAATAAACTACATCATTGCTTTTACATCTTGATTATTTGCAAATCATATTATAACTTGAAAATCCTATTGTATTACTGCACTGTTTAATTCATTGATAAAAATTAATTGATCATTATTTCATTCAATTGAAGACATGTCATATTAAAAACACACACGGATTAAGTTGACCTGAAATGTTATCAAGTCAAAGCTGAATTGTTGTACAGTCGTTTTGATTAAATTAAACAACTGCTTAGAATGCTAAAATAAAGAGAATAATTGAACAACGCTGTTCATCGTGATCATTACCATTACCAAAAGTAGTATTACTTTGATGGAAAATGAGAACCTTATGTTTTAGCTTAAAATGAATGATGTTTGGAAAAAAATGTCAACAATTCAATTTCATTTGAATTAAATGCGTTCGTTTTTTTTCTCATGATAACTGTATACTGAAATTGAGGTACATTCTGCAACGCTGTAGCCGTAACCACTGAACGGCAAAGTGGAGTTGAATGACAATTCCAAAAAACGCTTATCAAGCAAAAAATTTGACGTGTCAATCTAGGGATTGGAATTTTGTGTACAAAAACCAACTACATGGACAGTAGTAGTACATGGAAAGCAAGTTGAATTGCATCATTTCAAAGCACTATATGTTGAACTATTGAAACAGCAAACGCTTGCAAATTAATTGTATATGCAAACAAACGGTAAATATTCCAAACAGTTAGGATTAATTCCAAGTAGAAAAAATGCGTGTTTTCTTTTTATTACTGACAAGTATATTAGAATGTATAAATAAGGTGGTTTGTACTTTGAAAGTACAGTTCAGTTGGATTGAAAATGTTGAATAACTTTATCGAATTATACAATAATAGAATTGAATAATTGAAGAACAATTAACTCTTGACGATGAATTATGTGAATTTTATAAATTAATTTTCTGAAAAAATCACATCTCTGAATACACTAAAAATGAGTTGTTTTTCTTCAATAAAAAAAAAATATATATCTATATCTATACCAACAACCATGCATGTAGATGTTGTAAGTTTTATTGAATAATTATCAGAAATGAGTTTTGCTTTTCTAAAATTTACCTTATTTAAAATAGATTTCACATGGCTCTGCTGGGTGACTGCAAAAATGACGAAAACAATGTAAAAATACGTTGCCGCTTCTAAACGTGGCATGATTTTTTCTAGCCGTCGTTGTAGTAGTAAAGTGATAATTGTCAGTTTTGCTTGTTATTATGAAAATTTTTAATTGCCTTATATTTTACTTATTTCGCGTAGGCAGATCGCGCGTATGATGGAAGAAGCAATTGACCAATGCAAAATGGCATATTGAGAATTTTAATCATTGTTCTTCACATCGTTGTCAATTGTCAATAAATAAATTGTAAATTCGCGCGTCAAATGACAGAATTGTAGCTTCTAAATCAGCATGCTAATTAACTTGTGCACCCCTTGCAAGTATTTGACAAGAGACATAATTATTGAACTTATTCCACGTTGCCTGATTGAAAATCGCCAACTACTGTAACTTAACCTTTTGCACACACACACACACATTTGTTTGTTGCTTTTTTTTTCTTTTTTCATAAAACAGTTGCTCGAGATGGTTTCTTTATTTAATATTATCAAAGATGAAAGCGTTGATCTGATCAATTTGCTATATATTCAAATGATACTCAACAGGTTTGGTACGGCGTGCCAATAATGCAAGTAAGTGGTCGGTTGAATTTGAAAATTTATCTCTGAACAAGAAATCAGTTATCCAACGAAACAATAGTACAATGATTTGGTTTAATTTTGTAATCAAATTTTTCATTCTCAATCAACCACAATCACAACAGCGCAATTTGCCAGGTGGTGAGTATTATTCAATTTTTTTTTCCTTAATCAAATTTTTGCAGTGCAAAATATGTTGCACAGAATTGGTCGGCTTGGTGATTGTTTGAAGTTTCATGTTGCACGCAATTCAGCCGGGAATCCCGCTTATACAACGTCCACGCTTTCTCACCTTTCGAAGTACGACAAAAGGGGCGTGCACCTTTCGTGACAATTGGACAACGCCCGTTGCACTTGTGTCTGCGCATCGGTCGGACAAGCTATTTTCACTGCAGCAAAGCCACCCGCTTCCGGTTGACAATTGCAAAAATAGAAATTCACTTTAAACTGTCACAACGGCCACGCAATTTTTCAAATTAAAGTCGACAATGTTTCGAAAAAAAAATTTTCTCAGCTTACTGTACTTGGAAAAGAGATGCGGAATTAATTATTATTGCAATTGCAAAAAAATAAACAAGCCCGAATTGTTCGCAATGATTACTGTAATTCATTTGCATTTTTTTTTCAAACAACAATGATTCACCTTGGCGGATCAGGGAAAATTGTCAACCATTTCGTCGATTTGTCCCAGTTGGGTTCAACATTACAAGAGTCCAAAATAATAATCAAGTTCATCGCTTGAAAAATTTGCAAACTGTTCACTTTCACTTTACAATTAATTGTACATCGGATTAATAAATATTTGCAGGAGACACGTTTAATTTATAAATTCACGTTCGCACTTGTAATATTTTCAAAAATAAATGTTCAAGTTTCAATTACAACAGCAAAATCACCAGACGCGGCTTAGAAATGCACCGCAAACAATGCTCAGCTTCGAATAAAGGAAAAAATTTTAAAGAAAAAAAATAAATAAATAAACAATCAATTCATTATAAACATGCATCTCAAAGTTGTGCTTGTTGTAAATTTGGAAGATTTGGAATTTGCACCAACACCAGACAACCAACCAATTCGGTAGCTGAACAACAACCACAGTATGATAACTCGAGCCGGGAGCAAACGCTGGTGACGTCACTGTTTGGTGCAAACATTTTAAAAACTTGAACATCAAAATGCAAGCTGTTATCAATTTTTCCCTTTGCAAATCAACTAACAAAAAAAAATATATATATCAAACTTTCTACCGAGAAATTACAATAAAAATGAAAAATTATCTACTTTTCCTCCGTAGAAATCCGAACCTTTCTTCTCGAAATTAGGCTGCTCATCAATAACTTGATGGTCTGCAATTCAAACAATAAGCAAAATACAATATAACATAATCTTGTACCGTACAATCGAGTCCCAAATTACGAACAGCTGTGTGAATATTCTTTCTCCACAATCTGATCTGAGCATCCCACGACCGTCGACTAAATTTCAATTCCTTAGTTGGTGTCACTGGATGAACCCCTTTGATTCTTTCATGCCTAAATGGTATTACTTGAACTTCAATTTGGAAATTTCCAATCTAGCAACAAAATACTTAGGAACAGCATTCACATAATATTTGTAAGCTTCACAATTGTAACCTTTCTGTATATCTTTCGCGCGTCGTGCTATAACACTTTCATCCGTTTCTTTAGCAAACAAAGTTGGTGGACGCCTATAAAAAGTAACGAAAATTTTCAATCATACTCAACATCAAATACTTCAACAACTTCAGCGTTAGCAAATATTTACATAAATAAACGTTTAAAATAAATAGTCGCAAAAATTTTCATGCCATAGAAATGTATTTGCAAAATCTGAAATTTATCACATTTTTTAAAACGTTTCTAATCAACGTTGCTTGACCTTATAAGTAATAAACCAACACCACTTGCATGTCAGGATAAAATAATTTTAAAAAATATAATTACCTGATTTTTTTAAAATATTGTGCCTGACTCGAATGCTTGAACGAAACTTGACCAACCGCAAAAGTTGTCACTTCATTCAAAGCAACATTAGCCACGCCACTAAAAGAAGACACCGTCACAAAAATACTGCCATGAAAAATCATAGAGCTTAATTCGGAGCTTGAAATTTGATAACTGAAAAGTTCGTGGAATGAATACAGTGTCTTAAATATATTAATGACAAAATCACTCATTCATTGAAAAAATGGTATATAAAATTTAAAAAAAAATACGATTCTACAATTCCAAGAATAACTGATACTTTTTATTAGCAATGGATTGTGAATTTCCGGTAACTGCAGCAACTTCTTTATCCATTTCATTCTCCAGCAAACCATCTCTGTATAAAAACAAATATAATTGCGCAATTCAAGCAATGATTCATACTTTTCTATAAAAGGTTCGCTCTGTTCAGTCACAGTAATTGAGTGTAAATTTTCGGAAACTACAGCAACTTCTTTATCCAATTTGTCCTCCAGGAAACCATCTCTGTATAATAAAACATATGATTGCGCAATTCAAGCAATAATTCATACTTTTCTATAGAAGGTTGATTCTGTTCAGCCAAAGCAATGGATTCGGTAACTGCAAAAATTTCATCCAGTTCGTCCTCCAACAAACCACCTCTGTATGAATACAAAATTAGCCATCTTCAGAAACAAACATAAATACATAGACAACAAAGAACAATATGTACGGAAGTAATTCTTCTTCTGTGTTGGCAAATATAGCTGGATCATCCTCTGTAGATGTAACGTTTACGGATGGATGCATTTGGTAGTGTATGAGAACAGCAGGTTCGTTCAACAGCAACTTTATGCCTATAATCGTCAAATAACGAGCAGTATAAACTTAACGGAACAAGAAATTCATGTTTACATAATACTGTAAAAGATACGAATTTTTGAAAATACAATTTAGTATTAAAATTAAGCTTATAAATATAACAAATAAAATTCCATTACAATATATAATGTTATACATTGTTCGGCTTCATGAAACTTTTTACATTAAATTGCACGACTTTTAAATAAAATAAAACGACTAATATGAATAACTCGTCAATTAACCTTGAATTTCAGTGTTTGTCTATCTTTGATAACAAATTAGATTTATAATCAGTTTACAGTAATAAACATAGAATGCAAGATCATTTGTAATAATTTGCTCCATTTCATATGAAATAAATAAATTTTATAAATAAAAAATAAATAATAATTTAATTAAAAAAAAGAAAAAAGAATTGTATAAATTTTTTTGAAAGTTTATTTTGATTTCCTAAAATTGGACGCTTGTTCAGTTTGGCATAAATTTCAGATTGTTGTAAAGCATTATATTTTATTTGCATGTTCCAAAAAATGTTACAAAAATTTTTATAAATTTTATTTTAAACAATTTTATTTAAATTAAGAACAGCATGACGTTTGTTATCATATTCAACGTTTGTTTAAATCTCGGGTAATTTATTATTTTTATAGCATTTAACTTTCAAGAAATTTATAAAAAAATTAAAATATAATTGATTATTTTAAATCAGCGCTAAAAACTTTTCGCTTTCAAAAGTTGATCTTGATGATTTATTAAGTACAGAAAAATTCTGATTTGCACATCTTATTTCATCTATGCAATGGAATTGTTGACGAATTCATCGAAAATAACGAAGCGATATGTTGGCGTTTTAAACTGCATGCTTAAACGCTTTTATTCTGATAAAGATCACTGGACAGTTCCATCGTTTAAAGGAATGGTAAATGAAGGTCCTCGTGAACATCCGCAGTTTTTCAAAATGACCAACGAACTACATCCTGGTTTTGGAGCAGAGTAATATTAAACATAACTTGTGAATGATGTAATTTCAATTTTAACTGCTTATTTTATAGTTATCTGTATCGAGGAACGTTCGATGGTAGGACTCATCAGTATGACAAATTGATGACAAAGTACATGATATCTGGCTTTTTTTGGGGCTATATGTTCTACCGTTTATTCTATGATTACATGGAAATTCTTGTAAGTTTTCTCTATTCACATAATTTATGTCTTCAGATGAGAGTTTCATTGTTTATATTTTATTTATTTGATAAAGAATATTCATCCATAGCTGTTAGTGATGCGGTTTTCAGACTGAAAACTGTCATCATTTTCATTAATGCCGAAATTTAAGAATTGCATAGAATTTTGTTTAATTAATGAACAATCCAATTTTGTATAAATCAAGTTTAAAGAAAAGCGTGATTTTTCGCGATAATGATAAAGTGATTCCAGACGATTGACTGTTCGCATAAGTTTTACATAGGTGTTTCATTGATGAAGAATAATAATTTTTTTGCTGCTATTTCAGGGTGAACCAGAATGGCCATTGCCATATTTGGAATCGCTGACTGATGAAGAGTTGGGCATTCCTGATGATGATTCTATGCCACCTCGAATGTACTGATTAAATTATTCAAACGTTTCATTTTTTAGAAAGCACATTTTTTAAGCTTGTGAAATCGGTCGACATTATTGTGCTGCATTTTTCATATTTAGTTACATTAAATATGAATTGAAAGCATTTAGCAAAATTACTCTAATGTGTGAGATGTGCACGTACAGTTTGATTTTTTAAAGTTTATGAAACGAGAATATTAATTGTGTTCCAAAATTTTCAGTTTTGTAAAGTTTTGAAAAAGTTTTACTTTTCAATAATAAATTACAATTAGTGAGAATAAACTTGTCTTGATGCTTCTGAATTGGCTAATGAATAAATAAATTAAAAAAAAAAAACTAATAAAATGTGAAGATTGCAAAATTCAGTTGTAACAGGCAGTGAATAATTCCTTGCACAACACATTCGCAATTGTGCGATAAGCTTTAACAGTAGATGTTAAATAGTGTCAGCAAATATTTAAATGTTAATTTTTAGCACAACTTATATAATGTTAATTTTTTTTTTCAATATTAAATGTTAATTTCAATTATCGTTTGTGACAATCAAGTACAATTTTGAAAATTGTGTTTTGCATTTGTAGTGGAGTGGTGAATTGTTGTTTAGAAATTTAATTTTTATGTGCATAATTTACGCAGTAGGAAAGAAAATTTCTATAATTGCGTGTTCTGTTAAACAGTTGTGTAAACTAGTGATCCATTTTTTTGATAAGTGTAATAAAATTGATTAATATTTGCTCTAATTTTTATCGAATGTGAACATCATTAAAATTTCCCAAGTAATTAACGCGTATCATTTTGATCAACGCTTAAAAAAAAATTACTACCCAGCATGTTTTTATTGAAAAAATATTTTTTCAACAAATGTTTGCCAACAATGTAAATTGATGATCATATTTTTTGTAATAAACGTTTTGTAAAGTATAAAATTCAGAGAATAGACTGTAAAACAGTTGCAAAGGTTAGTTAGTGTAATTGTATTTTTGAAAGTTCACATTTCCACAACTGTAACTGTATTACAATGAATAGGTGTGCAGCTTTTTTTCCAAATTTCCTTGTAAATGTTATTTTTTTGCAAATTTCGACAACATCCAAGCCAGGCATGTGTCTGTAACCGCAATGTAGGCTAACATTGACACAAATAGGCCGAAGAAAAAGCAGCCAACTGACTTCGTACATGGCCGAATTTATTAGCAATCAAACAGAAACAGGTTGCCCAATTTCCATTTTGTGGGGTTGAAAATTGTCTCCCCATTTAATAGCAATTTAAAACGTAAAAAAATCCTCCCTTTTGTTCGTTGATATTCATTTTCAAAATCAATATTACAAAATGCAACAGCTGAACAAATAAATAGATAAATAAAATAAATAAGTCATGTCAACAAGGATATAATATTTGAACTGCGCCAACAGTGTGCTTTCACAATGGAACAATGCAGAATTGTTCAATTTTTTTTTTTCCATTTAAATTATCAACATTACAGTATGCACAATAAGATAACCGTATGAAAATAAAAAACACTTTATGTTTATCTATTTTGCTGAGTATGTTTCAAAATTAAAGTGGAGACACAGAAAGAAGAAATTTGTTTCATTTCGACAAGAATTCAGAGCAAAAAATTTGTTCACAAAAAGTGTAACATAAAATGTTAAAATTTTTGCATGAAAAAAAAAACCAAAAATTTTCAAAGTAAGAACTGTTTATTTATTTATTTTTGATTATATATTGTTTTTCTTTTTGTTGATGATATTGAGGTTAAAAAATGAAAATTTGGTTGAATATATATATATTTATTTATTTATATTGTCTGTCATTGTGTTCTTTGGCAATAATTATTAAACGTTATTTCTCGGTTGAGAGTAGCGTTTTGATGTGGAAATCAATTCGTCGGATTATTGATGCATAACGTTGTATTGTTGTACTGGTTTTCAATTGCAGCATGTTGTGCAGATTTAATATATTTCATAACGATAAATGAAATTTTGAAATTTTGAAAAAGAATTTAGCGAATGATTGACTGGTTTATATCAATCAAAAAAAAAAAAAATTCCCATTTTACTTGCGAGCAGCGTGCAATTGTAAAATTTTACTTCACTTTTGTAAAACGAGGTTGAGAATCTGGAAATGATAATTTATAAGAATCCTTCTTCTTCTTCTTCTTCTTATAAATTGGGGTGAAAGAGAATGGAAGAAAAAAAAACGCTTCAAGTGGTTAGATGCTTGAAGAATTCACGCGCAAAACGTCACACACTTCAATTATCAGAAATATTTGATTTGAAAGTACAGTAATCCTATTGTACAGTTGAAATAATTGCTCAATGATGAAATTCTTTTATAAGTTCATCAATTATATGTGTGTTTCGAAATTTCAAAACATAGATTGTATCTTATCGAATGCATTTTCAAACAGTTAGCAGAGTACACTGACTGTTAATTGATAATAGGTCACGGTGGTAGTATGCTGATTTCAACGCTGATTTTCATACACTGTATTATTCAATGAACAATAACGGCTTCAAATTGAACACTGCCCACCAAGGACAGCTATTCTAATGGTTGAACCGCGAAAGCAGTTTGGCCATTTCCTGTACAGTTATCTGACTGTTGTGCGTTAATTCTTTGGACAGCAGTGAACAATTATTATTAATATGAAGTATTGTGAATTTTATTTAACAAATAAAATGGTATATTTTTCCTTTTCGGATCAATTTTTGAAATAGACAAAAATGTCACCGGTGAACTGTTTGTTAGCATAGGGGAAGTGATAAAACACCACGCCAGTGACGTCAAATTTCATTAAGCTAAAGTGATGTTTTTTTTTTTTTGGCTTTTCTCTGTTTTCCAGTTGCAATAATCAATTACAATAAACAATGTTCCCAAGAAATCTGGTACAGAATTCAATTTGATAATAATAATTGATCTTCTATTCCAAGATGGCAAAAAAAAAGTTTTCAAAAACTGATTACGGTAATTGTTATCAGCAAAAGAAATGAAGTAAAGAAATTGAATTGAAAATAGAATTGTAATTTTTGTTTTTTGAAATAATAATTAAATTGTATTCACAATATTGAAGAGTAGGAAAAGTTGTAACAATCAACGACAGTGCTGTTACTTGTCGAACAAATGAAATATGCTCTGAACAATTTTAAATCAATGGAAGAAGCCAATTTGGACAAATTTGCAACTGTGCAATTAGTGGATTTTATCGAATAACAAACAAGTTGGATGTGAACCATCGCTTTTGCAGTTGTGTTTGCATTCAATTGCAGAAATTGATAGCCGACTTGATAACAATCGTGTGAAATGGACAAATTTGCAAATGACCATAAATCACGCTTCAAGCGTGGCGAATGGCAGATCAAAGTAATTCTCTTTCCACACTGGTGATTTCAACAAGTGTGATATTTCATCGTGAACTATTTTTTCATTTTTTACAATGCTTATTTATTCATATTTTGATGCATATTTTCCGCTTGTTTTATCAGTGAAAAAAAAGAAAGCTAATAATAATAATTTATCCTAATTGCATTCCATCAACCAATTTTAATGAAATTTGCATACGCATTTGCATCGACCAATGCGGCAATTTGGTTCACTTTATGAATTTTATTTTTCACTTTTACTTTTGTACAACATTTGTGAACAATAAATAATATTGTTTGAAAATTGGCTTGTTCATATTTTGATGATAGTTGTTGATAATTTTTGCTGCATGAGCGATGTGAATTTATGAATCAACAGAAAGAAAATATTCATTCAATCCGTGCAATGTGTGCGTATTTGTGTGTGTGTGTGTCAACGTAGGCGTGCCTTTCTGGTATATCAATTTTATCAGTGATTATTGAGAATGTTTCGCCTGGTTAAAAATTACCAGACAACACTGTCCATCAATGATGATGATGAACAGTTGCAATTTTCTGCAATAAATTACGTTAATTTGTTCTGATTTGTAATGAGAATAAAACTTCAAACATCAACTACAAACAAATAAATATGCACAATGCGTGTGAATCATGCAAAAATATATAATATACTTGTATGGATGTGCAAATAAATATCTATATACGTGTATACTTTTTGAATACTGGAATAGATGGATAATTTGCCAACTAGTTGTTTTTGTTGTTTCAGCGTTTCAATTTCATCGTCATTGTTGGTCTGTATCGAAATGGTGGTGAATGAATGAATTGTTGTGGACAATATGAAATATACGGTCTGCCCAACAACAACAACAACAGTTGAAAGGTGAGTTGAAAAGCTCACCAACGAATTCCCACCTCTGATCTCGTCGATAATATAGCATTGAATTGTATTTTCATTGCTTCAACAATATGCGGTATATATATATTTTTTTTAATTTTTATTATTTTCAATGAATTGTACAATTCAATATAATATATTATTAAAATTGTTCATCTACAATAATTGTTCAGAGTGAGTCGATTATGCGTGTACACAACACACACAAACACACATATACACACATATACACATAATTCAACGAAATAATGGTAATAATAAGAATAAGAATAAGAATAATGAGAATAAGAATGAAGTAAAATGAGAAAAAGAATACAGAAAAGTCGGCCAATGAACAAGCCTAATTTAGTGTCAGCGTAGAAGTTGACCGGCAAAACGGTGGCGCAAGCAGCCTGGCAACTGGAACACCAACGCCGTCGACGTTCTCTGCCCTTTGGGCTAGTGATGAAACAATTCTTTACAATTGGCCTGCTGCTGCTGCTGCTGCCGCTGCTGCTGCTGGTGCTGCTGCACAGCCTACTGAAATTTGTTCACCAAGTGAGACTATTGTTGACGAAATATTATTATTATTATTATTATTATTATTATTATTATACACTTTAAAGCACTTGCGCCAACGCCCAATAATAATAAATGGATGAGATGATCGGCAAATTTTATAAACAAGTGCTGAAGCCACGTCTTTACGCTTGTTGGATATATTACATCCACTGGAGTCAAATTCCGGTGTTCTTTTTGTTCTTGGTTGTCCGCTGGCTTTGGCTACAAGTGGACACGGTACGACTACGCGCACTCGGCTTGCACGAACACTTGCAGGCAGTGAAACGAGGCGAACGGTTCTCAACCTCTGCCCAAGTATGCAAAATACACTTGTACTGCCGAGCCATACCGACGGACAAAGTGCGGGCCAGTCAATTCATCACCACGCATCACGGCTTCCAACATCCCGACACCGTGCTACGAGACAACGTTATTCTCGTCGATGTCGACACCGACGGGGCGTTGTTTCTCGAAATGCCCGACTCGGTGGAACGGTTCACCGCCAACCGAGCCACATTCCAGTGGAACACGGTCGGCCACGAGGCTCTACGCCTGATTTGGATGCCGTTGGAGTCGTTTTACAAAATTGCCGAACAAATCGGCGATCCGGCTCAACGCAACCATCGGGTGACGTTTTTCTTCAACAGTGGTCGTTGTGGTTCCACTTTGGTGGCTAAAATTGTCGACCACGCCGACCCGGGCAGTTTGGTTCTCAGCGAACCGCCAGTGCTGATGTCGCTCTACTGTTTGAAGCAAGAAGTCAGACCGAGTCGGTTCGCCCGTCTGGTGCGCTGCTCGTTGTACGTCATGCTCAAGCCGACTGGCAACGAGCTCAAACAACGCTACGTGGTCAAGCCGATCTTCTTCGTCACCAACATCGCCGCCGACATCCACGGCGCCCTCCAAGCTGCCCACTGCTATTTCGTCCACCGACGTCCGTTGAAGACCATCCTTGCCCACGAGCGGGCATTCGCGCCGACTCTGTTCTTCAGGCTCATCCAATTGACGTTCTATTGCAAGCGATGGGAACAAGGCGAACGCTACATCGGCTTCCACCGTGAGCCGACCATCGCCCGGCGTGCCAACGAGATCCTCAAACCGACCATGTTCGAAACTTGTTGCGTGATCTTCGCCGACAACATGGTTCGCTACCTTCGCCAAGCGGAACAATTCCACTTTCCATCATTCCTCTACGACCGTGTGTTCGACAATCTACAAGCTTTTTGCGTCGAGGTGCTGAGCATGTGCGGCGCTCCGGCTGACCAATGCCTGCCGGCGGCCCTTCAATGCGCCCAATCCGACTCGCAGGACAACACCATCTTCAGCCAGGCTATGCTCAAGCAGTGTGCGTTCAGTCAAGTGACGCCGGAAATGACCGCCAGAATTGAACAATTTTTCCAAATATTGAACCTGCCCCCGTTGGTCGAGCCAACCAACAACTGCCCGACAACAGCCGACGGTCCGTCGGCTAGCAAGAAGCAAAAGCCCACCGCCATGCTCGGTCAAGCCAATGCCAACAAGCTGACGTCCGACTACACCAATCCAACTAAAATGATCAAACCTCTGCCGGTTCAGTGCATGATATCCCCTTCAGACAAGTAGATAGATTGATTGATTGATATTAATTCGCTTTTTTTTCTTCCTTTATTCTCCTCCCTCCCTCTCTCTCTCTCTGTTTATCTGCCCCTCATGTTATATCCACGCCACACCCTCGCTTCACCACTTCTGCTGTCCTTATTGATGTTATTATCTATCTATTCGAAGAAGAGAAAAATTTAAGAAGAAGAAGAAGAAAAGGAAATTATAATATTCACAAATTCAATAAAGCGAACACAAAACCACACAGCATACGAACATGAACAGTAAGTTTGGCCTTATATTTAACATTTCTATCTTTTTTGTTTGTAAAGAAGAAAAAAAAGTTTCACTTAAATCTCAAACTGACCCAACAATACAAGTGAATAATATACGACATATTTGTTTCGAAATAATGCTTTGGATTTCGATACGGAAATTTTACAGGAAAATAACAGAAAAAAAATTAGCAATACTCATTTGCAATACATTATTGTCGCATATAATCGTTGTTCGCTGTCGACCACTTTACTTACACACGCTACTTTTTGTTTACTTGTGCAAAACTTAGCCACGCCCAAAATATGACGACAGATGAGCTTTTTTCTTAGTACGAAAGATAATAATTGAAGAAATCACACTTGCCATCTGTTGTCCACAGAACTGTTGAGAACCTATTACACATTACGTAAAAAGTCAAACAAATTTATCTTACTAAATTGTAAAAAAACAAAATATGAATAATAAGACTGAAACTGACAAAAAAATAAATCCATCATTCATTATATGATTTGTTGTTATTGTTTTTTTCTTTAATAACTTTCTACTATAATAATAAAATTTCTGTTATATGAACAAAAATATACATATAGTATATGCAATACAATATATATATATATATATATGTATATTATAAACTTTCACATGTTCGTCTGTTTTGGAAATTTGATTCAATCAATATACAAAGAAAACAGGCAAATCGGCGGTGCAAGATTCAACGTGAAATGACAAGGCTTGGAAAAATGCTTAATTTCTTCTTCTTCTTTTTAAATTTCCTCAATAAATGCAAACTTGCAATCCCGTAACATTTTACAACGCACGTGTGGGTCAATTGAAAGTATTGCTTACTACTGAGAGGAAATTTAAAACATTGAAAAACAAGAAATAAATAAATAAATAAATAAATAAACAAACAAACGCATATTTAAAGCGAATAAATAAATAATTTTCAGCGAGAATATTCTATTCTACGGGTGCGTCGTCTGAAATTAAAAAAAAAAAGAAAAAAAATCATTATTATAATGTAAAACATTACTAATACGTGTGAGTGCATGGAAAAATTAGACGATCATAAATGAAATGATTAATAATATTTCCAGATTGTTATTTCAAAATACTGAAATAAATACAACGTAAAATTGTGAAATTATTTTTTATACAGCAGTAATAAAAAGTGGGATAGATAAATAGAGAAAGAAAAGAGAAAAAAAATTGACAGATAGATGAAATTTAATGAAGTTACAATATATTGCCCGACTATCATCATTTCATACCACCATTTCCCTTTCGTGTTTGACATTTTCTGCACTTTTGTTACGACGAACCAAATCCACTGGTTTAATCTGAAAAACAAATTCATCAAACTTTTCTTTCTATTACATTTTATACAATAGCAGCATTTCAACTGATATTCTATATTCAAATTATTACTATTACCTTATTCACGGCATCTGCGGTAACGGTGACCGACAATACATCCGTACCTGGACATTCAAACATTGGATCAAGAAGAATGCTTTCCTGAAAGAGAAAAAAAAGAAAGCAATTACAGCCAGTGTACAGCGTGTAACTGATTGTACAGAAATCATTTAAAATGACAACATACAACAATGGCACGCAATCCACGAGCTCCTGTTTTCTTTTGCAATGCTAATCTGGCGATCGCATTCAGCGCATCATCGGTAAAGTGCAAATCAATCTATACAACAAACGAACAAACAAGAACATGGAAAATGAGATATAGTTTCAAAAATATATCTGACAATTACTTGGTCCATTGTGAACAATGCTTTGTACTGAGCAATGAGCGAATTTTGAGGTTCTGTTAATATTCGAACCAGCAAATTCTGATCCAAACTATGGAATTGTACCAGCACAGGCAAACGACCTGGAAAATTAATTAATTATAATTAAATACAAAAAAAAACAAACAAACAACAATTGAAATCTAACCAACAAATTCAGGAATCATTCCAAATTCAATAAGATCATGCGCTTCAACTTCACGTAACAGAGCATCCTTTTCGGCCAATTCTAGATCCGGATCCGCTGTTGAATCCAAGCTTGCTACATCGGCAAGTGCAGCGGCACGACGACCAGGTGAATCATCATTCGTTATTGCACCAAAACCGAGATACTTGTTGAAGAAAGAAAGAAAGAAGTGAAAATTGTAATACAAGCAGAAAACAATTTTCAACTTTATAAAGGGAAAATTTACTTTACTGTGCTTGCGACGGCCGACAATTTTGTCAAGACCGTTGAATGCGCCAGAAGCGACAAACAGCACATTGGTTGTATCAACTTGAATACTCTCACCACGCAATTTGCGACTACCATGCTGCGGCACGTTGACCACGGATCCTTCGAGCATTTTAAGCAGAGCTTGTTGAACGCCTTCGCCGCCAACGTCGCGCAGCTGATGAATACCTGGAACGGCACCAATTTTGTCCACCTCGTCCAAAAACACAATGCCCATTTGGGCTTTTTCCACGTTGTAATTCGCATCCTGAAGCAGGCGACTTATCACCGATTCCACATCCTCGCCAACGTAGCCAGCTTGAGTCAACGTGGTACAATCACATATTGCAAACGGGACATCCAAGCACTGGGCGACGGTCTGAGCTAGCAGCGTCTTCCCACAGCCGGTGGGACCCAGAAGCAGTATGTTGGACTTTTCTAGCCGAAGTTCCGGCTGCGGTTGTTCGCTGATAATTTCGGCCGTGGATTTGCGCTGCGGCGGCGGCGGTACGTCGTCAATTGCACCAGGACCGTAGTGTACCCCGGTTGGAAAATTGGAAAAATTGTCGAAAACATTTTCTACAATTTCATCATCTCACATACAACAACACATCCCACAAAAAACAAACACGCATGAATAATAAACAAACACTTGCCTTTTGTAGTCATCATCGGAGCAACTGGCCGAGATGAGTCACCGTTGTCATTTTTCGAACCTGGCACAGGCCGTGGGCACAAGTAGACGCGTTTGTAATGATTATAAACTGCCACTGATAAAACTTTCTTCGCTTGTTCTTGACCAACGACAAATTTGTCAAGATAATTGTATATCTTCATGAGGAAAAGAAAGAAAGAAAAAAAAATCAAATTTTAGTACAGTGTAAAGTTTTCCAAATTTGCATCAAGCAAGTTCACCTCTTTCGGAGGTGGAGGGGGTTTTCGTTGACTCTGATTATTGGCAACATCAAACATTGATTTCTTCGTATCACTTTCGGACAGAACAACAAAAAAATGTAGACATTTTTCACACTTCACAAAACGTGTGGAAGCTAAGAAAAAAGCAAACGCATCAGTGCACACGCATGCAATTTTGCCCCCGTTGAACATTCATCGCAATCAACCGATCATCTATATATATATCAACAACTTACACACAAATGTCTCAACGTGAACACAAGGTTCACCACATTTTGGACAATTCATCAACGTTGACTGACCACCGTCGTCACCTTCGGAACCACCATTACCACCGGCGGTTGTACTGTTGCAGTTTTCCGACTGACTGCTTGGGGATACCTCCTGCGGTGGTTTAGCGTCATTGGAACCGGAACGATCGCCTTGGCGAGAGCCATAATGCGATGAATAAACACCACCCCGGACCTGACGAATGGAATTGAACCAAGGCAATCGGGAAGCGCCACTTTTCCCGTCGATATATTCCAAATCATTGTTAATGCTGCGGAAAATTAACCGCCTGTACGCCACACGAATTACCGGTCGAAGGGTGCACAACATTTTCCCGTTCAGAAGATTTACCTGTGTAATGGAAGAATTTTTTTTTAATTAAACCATTATATAAAAATACAAAAATAACAAAATCATCTACTGAAACAATCTTCCTCTGAACTAACTGAACTTAATTTTCTGTTTACAGTATATCAACGTGGCATATGCACAGTATAAATTGAACTTGATTTTTTTTTAATCAAATTTATAACAAACTGAAAATAAAAAAAAGGAAAAAAACTTAGAGCTCAAAAATAATTTTTAAATAATAAAACAAATAAATATGCAAAATCAGTTCGTAAAACTTTATCCTGGTAAGTGTCAAAACAGTTATCAATTCTTCAACTAATCCAGATAGATTTAAATGAATTTTTACAATCTGAATTATAATAATTGTCCCTGCTAACAAATTTATAAGAAACTCTCTTTCCTATTGTTATATATTATGAGAAGAACGTGAATTTACTAGCCGTGTGAAAAGCGAAAATGCAACATCAGTTTATTGGTAGAATCAATGTTCAAACAAGTGAAATCAAACATGTGTCGCAGAAACAGAAAACAAAAACAAAAATTTTGAATTATAACTTCATTTTTATGTCTGAAACAATGCAAAACTTACGATACTAAAAGCAATTTCTCATCATCATCATGAAACAATTAGCTAACTATTCATTAAGATGGAAAAACTACATACCCCAGAAATCATAATACTCACTATGGTTAGATGATTGATTTAAAACTAAATTTGAAAATGGGGCCAATGCAGAGTTGCTTAATAATGACCTATCAAAAATGCAAAAAGTATTTGCATCGTTTCGTTAGGGCAGAATATAAACCGACTGATGCTGTGCGTGATACCAACTGATGCCAAAACTTTCACACAAGCATTATTTAATATGCAATAGAAAAATTAAGCAGCAGATTATAGAAAACCAAATCTTACCCAATTAGGTGATGTTAAATATTTTGATTCTAATATTAAATCAAACAAATTTAATTAAATTTAGAATGAATAAAAAAATTAAAAACTTCATTCATCATGACAAAATTATAAAAATTATATTAAGAATATTATTTCATTACCATTATCATTTTAAAATAGAAGATGCAAAAGAAGAATATTCATCCAATTGAATCCACCTGAAAAATATATAAAAAATCATGCTGCCATGAAGAGGATGTAAAATGCTGAAAATGAATCCCCGATCACAATTTTCCTTATTCTAAAATTACACACACATTAAATTACACTGATATGCATGTACATACCCAAGACAGAACAGCACTCTTTGTGAGAATATACTGTAAAAGAATGAAAAGAAATTAAAAGAAATTACAAAACGGTTCAACATGTAACAAATAAGCCAACTTGACAAATATTGTAAATAAAATGATACTCAAGTAGAAGCAACGTAAATTGATGAACGTTTGAAAATAAGAAATGAAACAATTTTAATAGCAATTATTGTTGCAATATTATAATGTATAATTTTATCAAAATAAAAAGGTGAAATTTGATTTTGGGAGTATTTTAAAGCAGAGCAGTTGTTTCTACAGATTACTGGTGTAAATCATATTACAAATAATTAACTTTTTCTTTTAAGGTTAATTCAGAAGCATTATTATTATACTGTTTATTATTAATATTATTATTAACAAAATATGGATAGTGTGTATTTTTTTTTTCACGAATGAAGGACTCTCCGCATATTTCCTTTCTTCGATAACAATCTTAGCCTACTGTGTTATTTGGTAAATATTGCCATATTGCAGTTTAAGCTGACTGATTAACAATGACTCGGAAATTTGACATGATCATTGTTACTTTGCGTGCTTATCTTTTTTTTTGTTCACATGCACTGAGCAATAATTTTCAGAATATGGCATGAGTTTTGAACGTTCCATTCTACCGCAGTTGTGGGCTTGTATACAAGATAGTCAAGCAAAAACCTCTTTTAAACATTTAATCATATTCAGTAAGCTGAATGAGAAACAGATTGCAATCGGAATTGTAAAAGAAGTTTGTTTTCAGTTACGCTTATAAATAAGATTATATAGTCTGTAACAAATAACTGTGAAATTTCGCACCCAGGTCCATGCAGTTCAGTATGCTTCAAAGTTCACTTTTAGCTGTCTGTGTCTTTGCTTTGTCTCCATCATCAATATTATCTAACACTTCATTACCGACTACGTTCAGCTTCGACAGCACTGTTTTCATCGATTTAATAACTAAAATTCAAAAGTCGTTGTATCATAAAAAATCCAGTGCAGTGTAGATTCAAATTACTTAAAATTTCAAAAAAACATTTAATCCAATTTGAAACAGAGAAAAAAAAAACAAAAAGAAGTTAAATGTCATAGTACATTGCTTAAATATCCATAATTTACTTGAATATCCAACAATTACCGTAATATCCTACTGGAATTTTGGTAAAAATAAAAACAGCAAATTTAATTGTATTTTAATTTAATATTTGCTTATTAAAGTTTAAAAAAATATTCATTGTGAAAATTTAATTTAAATCAAAAATGAAGAATTCAAATTATTGTATCAATGGGATGCATTTTGTAATAGATAGCAGATGAAAGAAAATGATTTGTGAAATTGTTAAAATTATTTGAGTAATAAATAATGATAGAAAGTCGGCATTTCATTAAAGAAAACTTACTTGGAGACGGTGCAGAATAATAATGAGTATACTGGTCGAAATTTTCAGACGGGTTTTTGATGTCCTTCATTACGTTACCTTCGGTATCTAGAGCAATAGTAAAATGAAATGCGAAAATATGAAGAGAAAAAGAAAAGAAAAAGTTCTAAAAAGCATAAATATTAACAGAGGTAAGTTATAAAGTTTTGCAATTGTTGAACATTTGAACAAGAGTGTTTGAATTTGATTACCAAGAAATAGAATTCGAGGTATGTATGCCCCATCTGGTTTGAAATCTTCTTCCCATGGTTCTTCGTCATCCTTGAATTGAATAAATGTTCTTTATTCAAAAATGATCGATGCTTGTTCAATTTACCTGAGCATTGATCATAATGAAATATTTGCTTAGTTCAATAATTGGTTTCGCTTTGACGAATTTTTTTTTCAAAACTTGACAAGCAGGGCACCATGATTTATGAATGAGCAAAAATACTGGCTTCTTTCTAAATTATACATCAAATATGCTGATATTGATAAATTATTCCTTCTTCAATTTTGAATACAACATGGCGTCATTTAATGATATGATATTAATAATTATGTTTTTTTTCCCCAAGTTTCCAAACAAATTATTCATATAAATTAATAAATGAATAAATAAACACGACAGTTTATAATTTAGTGCATCGTCGTTTCAATATTTACGCAATTGCTTTTGTATCATTGAAGAATATTATCAAAAATGCAAAGTTTATCATTAAACAAATATGAGAGAAATTTGTTCAACGAGACTTACTCAAAGATATAGTTTAGAAAAAGTTTTATTGTTTGAGTGAAAAGTTTACAAGCTTACTGAATTTTGGCAGCTTCTAGACCTTCTTCGTATGGAAGCCAGTTGATATCCTCGCCCCATCCTGAGAATTGAAAATGAAAAATTAATATTAGCTTGAATAAACAGTGAACAACAGTTTAACTTAAAAGTAACCTCTGGCATAAGGGTTGGCGTCTGAATGAACAGCGGTCTGTGAAATTGTTGGTTCACTTTTGGTCGGCTCATTGTTGCCTGATTCGGAATTTTCTGCTTGAACAATCAAGCCGATGAGCAGAAATATTGTCCAAACATGGAAGCGCTTATTGTTCGCCATTCGACCGACCGGTGCCACTAGAAACGCTTTTGCAAGAAATGAAATTGAACGGAAAATTTACTCTTACTCAGAAAAAGACCATCGTCAGCCTGATGACGTAACAAGAAAATGACGAATTATATTTGGACGTTAGCATTCTGGTGGCAATGTGACGGTTACAAGTTTCTCTGCTTGAGGTCAATGACTGTTGGAACGTGATAAAACTGGATGCAAATGGTTTATTAAAAATTGGAACGCATTCACAAGCATACGTGTTATAATTTTGTAATTAAAATACCAGCATCTGATAATTTAAGAAAAACCACCACAAATAAAGAAACTTTTACCATGGATTGTATCATTGTTAAATTGTAAAACATCATTTTATTCTTATCAAATAAAAAATTTTCAAAATGTAATTTTTAAAATATATTTTCTTCTTCATGATCATCGTATATTAATTTATTAATTGATAATCTTGTTTAAAAAAGTAATTTCTTATTGAATTTTTCCAAATAATGTCGTCAATGTTACATAAAAAAGAAAAAAATTTGCCATTGACTCTTCTCTGTTTAATTGATTTCAATGAACTCTTTTTTTTTGTGAATGCAAGCTCTCACACAATATACTGAATATTCAATTTTTTTTATTAATTAATTTAAAATATATTTCATGATTTATTTGAATTTGTGAAAAATGTTTTACATTACTTTTTGATTTTATGACAAAAATATATTCTTCTTACAGCAGGATGATGATTGTTTATTGATAAACTAGATGCATTTTATATAATGTAGATAAATTTAAAAAGATGGAAAAAAGTGAACATTTTCACATCTATTTTTAACTTTCAAATAAAGGAAGAGAGAGAGAGAAAAAAAATGGATTTATATAATAGAAATTGAAACATCATCATAATTACTACTGATGGAATTGTATTGAAAATTGAATGATGTAGTTTCAGAATAATGACAACAATGGATAAAAAAAAAAGAAATTCCATGTTATCTGATAATAATTTAAAAAAAACAAAGATGGGAATTTAAATAATAAATAAATAAACTATATGGTAATTTTTTTATCTTAAAAAGAAGGTGTGCATTAAGAATTGAAGTTCATAAAATTGTTGTTGTTGCGCATTCGCAGCACATTTCGTTTCTTGTAACGTCTGGTCAACCAAGAATCATAACCATCGAAGAAGAAGGTATTGTCCTTGCGAAGTTGTTTTCTCTGTTCAGAAGCGTAAAATTGCCAATTTTCATTTTCAAACTGACCATTTGTCTCTTTTTGTTCAATATTACACCATTGATCGTTTGGTGATGTTGAAAATTTCCATCTTTTCTTGCACTCTTTCTTATGACAATGATGACCACGCCCTTTTCTCGTACTACGGTATTTCGACTTTTTGTCCATTAATTGTTCAAGAGGACATTGTCCAATTCTGGCCAACGTACCGGTGATGTTTTTCACTAGATTTTTTAATTCGTTCACATAATCATCATTGCTGACATTTTTGTGAATGTTTCCAAATTGACGTAGGCGTGCTTGCATGGCTTTGAAAACTGAAGAAGAACCAAACGCTTTGCTGATCACTTTATCCGCTTTGGCGATGCTTTTCTGTGCACTGTCACGCAGCCGTCTCAGTACCGACTGTTTGAAAGCTGCTTTTTCAAATGCAAGGCGATGTTTGCCTGCGGGTGTGGTCAATTTTTCCCTGTGCTTCATCGTCACACCAGCACCGCTCCGCTTGTCTACTGTTCCAAGCTTGCCGATCGTTTGCAGGAACGTCGCCAGCGACGCCCACAACGAATCCAAAGCTTCAACCGTGTCCTTCTGGCCCGTATCCAGCAGGCAAAATTTCACTTGGTCATTGGGAACTGTGAAAATTTTCTCCTCACTTTTTTGACGTCCCTTGAGCTGCATCAACACTGCCCTGTGTCGTCGTTTCAAATTTGCTTCACTTTTCTGCAGACGAACTATTTCCAATTTCAAATTATCAACAGCCTGCTGCAACTTTTCATTTCTCTCCAACAATTCATGCTTGAAAAATGGAAAAGTAATCAAAAAAAAAAATACACACATATATATATTCACTTACCCGTTTTATGCAAAACGAATCGTTCGAAATCCAACGTTCACCACAGAACGGTTCGAGATGTTCAGGTAACGTTGGAAAAGAAACATCACTTAATTGACAAGCACAATTTTCTTTCAACGACTGCAAAATTCGCACAATTTTGAAAACACATACACAAAGTTGAATTTTATTAAAAAAAAAAAAGAAATTTCTTTTTGTAATTCTAAAATCTTACTTTATGCAATAACGAGTCTCTGTGTAGAATTATTTTTATATTTCCAGCAGCAAAATTAATACATATGTCTGAAATATTTTTTGATAAAATTATCATTTTTAAATGCAAAAATTTCACAAACGTATACAATGACTTATCGCCAGTACAGCCATGGAAAAGACACACCAACCGCTAGATTTGAGATTGAATCCCATTGAAGAAAGCTTATCATGAGCAAGTTCAGCGACCAGCGCAGTCAAGCTCACCACTTGTTCTAAAAAGCTTTCTGAAAACAAAAATAATAATTATCAAAAAGAAAAAGAAAATGCATATGCAAAAAGAAAAAAAAAGAAGAAACCTTCAATGAATTCATTTAGCCTCAAATCAGACGCACTGTTCGCGGTGGACAAGTCTGAATCATAGCTGGATTCTAACTCTTTTTTGTGTCCAATTGGAACAGCAGCAGAAGAAGTATCTGAAACAAAATATTCAAAAACAAACAAATGAATGCTTATCACGAGCTTTGGGAAAAAAAAATTTTTTTTTTAATGCAAATAAACTATCATATTCAATAAATAAATAAATAAATAAATAACATCGTACCAACAAACTGTTGCTCCTCGTTGTCGTTGGGGACTGCAGCCCCGACAGGTGGATTATTTTCTTCCAATAAATCGCCATCTTCAGTCGTATCAATATCATTGCACAATTCAGAAATTTGCTTGCTCGCTCCCACTTGACGAAGGACTTCCGTAACCGACTTTAAAGTCAATAAAATACAAATAATAATAATAACATATCCACCATTAATAAAATAATATACATTGAAACTTAATTTACATTATTGTGATGTCATACTGTAACTCATGAATACTGTTTTTCGTTTATTGAATTGAAAAAGGTCATTTTTTTATGACATTAGTCACGTTTAATGAATAATAATTCAACTGAAATTAAACAAATAAATATTCTACAAAACAATTAAATCAGCATATTATGTTTAATCATTGAATGTTAACGTTGAACGTTGGAACTGTTTCGGTTGTAATTGAAGCAATAAAAAAAGAAGACATTTGTGCAGAGTTAATTTTGAAGCATAAATCAAAGGAAACTTTAATTCATATTCTGAATATTGTAATTGAATTTCAACAATTGCTAGCACAATCGGTTGAGCGATATCGAAGATAGAAAATTGCAGCATGACGTTGACACTTGGAAGGGAAATTATTGTTGCAGCTGTTGTTGGGATGTGAATGCTGTTTGTGGAATAAGCAGGCACAAACTGAGAGCGCTAATGAGAAAGCAACTGACATATCTGCTCTGGCAGAAGAAGCAGGTCACGATCGATGTTGTTCAATTTAGCGATCAATCACGTTCCATAGTCGAAATGCGCTTTTCAAAACCGGTGCTACCAAGCGGCACGAACACACCAAGCAATAATAGCACCAACGAATGTAAACAAACCACACCCCCCATATAGCGACTACATTTTCCCACATGACGATGATTTCGAGCAAATTTTTCAAGAAAAATAAAAAAAAATTCATACTTGAACATTCATTTCACTGTTTATATTATTGTTGTTTGTAATAAAAAAAAAATACTATTGATTTTCTACCGTATTAAATAAAAAGTAAAAAATAAATCAATTAAAAACAAATGTATTTCATCAAAATTGAACAATTTTAACTGAACTAGAATTTGAAAAGCAAAAAACAAACGATTTTTTAATCTGCTTTTCAAAACGAATTAAAAAATGCCATTTGAAAATGCAACTGCTCCAAATCAAATGTCTCTTAAAATCAACACGTCATACGTTGAGATTAAGAAAAAAAACAAATTATTTAATTCTCTCATCTTCTCCTACATTTAATATTGCTACATGATTGCATTTCATTTTTTCAAAGCTTCAATATGAAAAATTTAAAGTATTATTTTGCATTAAGATTAATCACAGTTTCATCATAATTTTTTTTCCAGAATATATATTTATATGCATATACTTATTTTTTATCATCAAACATCTCGTGTAAACGTCATAAATTTCCTGCCAATAAGAAAATCGTAGAAAACATATTTTCATTTCGATAAAATTTGAACAATTGTCTTAAGCATAGCAATGCTTCTGACGTTGCTTTGTTTTGAAGACTGCAACTGGGAATCATTTGAACGTTTGCAAATAATTTATCAAACACGGATAGCATTTCACAATTATAGATAATGAATTATTCTAGAATTGAAAACAAATATTCATCAAATGGCAACAACCATCGCAGAGAAAATGTTCCAAATTACAATAATTGAGAATGCCGCTTTGGTTACAATATAGTCAGAAATATCCATTTTCAGTACACTGTTGAAACGAGAAGAAAGAGTTTGAAAATTTCATCTACCTTGAAATTACTTCTAATCCAATGCGCACTGCTCGTATTGTTTTGGTTCAGATCAAAAGTACAGTATCAACACTTCTTCCTCACGTTATTTGCATAAAAAACATTAACAGCTAACAAAATATTGCACCAAGTCATTGATTATTTATCTTGTTTCTCAACTTTTGTCCTTTTTATCTACATTACTACTAATCTGGATTATGAATCTCGTTATAAATAAATAAAAATAAATAAATATATATATATATATAGATGTTCAGATTTTTGATAAACATGTTTTGCATAATATTGACAAACGTCTTAAAAATTCCTGCATTTTTTTTTCAATTGTATGCATAAAATGTGGACAAAAGTTTATTGTTAGCATCAGTTGCTCAACAGGAAGTGAAGCAATTATTGCTCACGACGAGAATTTTGTTAAAGAATTGTGCCTATTGCTAGATAAAATTTGATCATTGCCAAGCTTAAATGTCTATCAGTGTTGCACTTTTGATGCGCGTCAATAAAAACAAGTATACAAATCAATCCAAATAATGTGAAAGTGAAATGCCATTTTAGGAAAAATTTGTCTGAATGTTCAAAAAATAATAAACAATGAAAATGGAATATTATTTTTGCATGTGAAAAACTGATGATGAAAGAAATCGATTTTCAAATTCCACTATGCAAAATTGGAGAAAAATCATGAAAGTAATGATTGTGCTGCAAAGAGGGTGCAGATCAAATGTGAACAATTCGAACTGCAATTGCTTGTAAGCAGCGCAACGGTTAAAGATTTTTAAAATCAAAATGATTTTGCTCGTGTTCAAGAATCAAATAAATGCAAAATCAATTGTTAAAGTTGCACAATTTAGAGAATATAAAAATCTAACATGTCCTCATATAAAACAGATCTCGGCAATGAATTATAAGCTACAATGAGATATATTTAAAAGTTTTAATAAATGGAATTAAGAAATTATACTGCAGAATATAATTTCAGAAATCAAGACTAAACTGAAGTGGTGTCACATGTGAATGTTGAATGGAAAATTAAAATTTTTTGAAACGCTTATTCTGAAAAAAAAATATATATTTGCATACCGTATTCAGAGTTTGCCAGTCGCTGAATTCGCAGTCATCGCCGGAATCATCAAGCTGATCCCATTCTTCAGAATCATCACAACTTACAACGTCCTCCATCCTTAATATACAAATACAGGAAAAGCTGATAAATAATGGAACAAACAAAAATTTTCTAGAAGCAGAACAATAAAGCTTGCAGAACTAGAAAGCTGCACGTCACCGCGAAATTCTGCTTCGTTTGCAAACATCAATAAGAAAAACAAGTTTCCCAACATTATATGTTGTAAACAGTGCAAATAGAGCTTACTGACAGGCAAAGAAAAAAGCAATCTACTAAAGGAGCATTCTCTTGAAAAAGCTGTGATTTGTTCTGACAACTGCAACACTAGTTTTTCATCTGCAGATCACCAGTACACGATAAGCTCATTGTTCGATCAGCTGACCAAATTATACCTTATTGTCAATATATGGTAATCACAGTGAAACGAACCAAACTTGCAATTTTGTAAATTAATTATAAAAAAACAACAATAAATTATTTGGATAATTTTGTTTATTTATGAAAAAAATTAAATAATGAATTGAAATAATTTTACTTGAGATGTGTAAATACAAAGTTGTTTATCTGATAAATCGTATCTGGAGCACTGGGTCATTTTTGTCACGAAGAGTAATGATAATATGACAATCACTTGTTATTACGCGTAGCTTTTGAAGCTTGTATGGCACTTTTTGCATGTTGACTTATACAGTTTTTTGCATTAATGAAATAATTATCTATAAAATGAATAATACAATACTTTACTAAGTGAAGTGGCAATTTTGTTTCAGTGAAATATAATTCCATGGCATACTATTAAGTTTAAACAAAATATTCATTAGCAAAGCTCAAAAATTTTCGAGTGTATGTAGTAAAACTTATCGTATTTTTCGTATCTCGATAGCATGGAAACATTTTTTTTACAGTTTATTTTTCTTAATTCATATTCATATTTCTTAATTGAAATGCATTTGTTAGTACATAACTGAATATAATGGGAAATTATTACTTTACTGCAGACGCAATATATTCTATACTGCTTTATACAATAGGTTTGTGCATTAAAAAAATCATCGCATCAAAGCACAATAGCATCTCTCTTCGACGATTGTGTTTTAAATGAAGTAATAAAATAAATTTTAAAAAAGTCATTCAGGATTTTTTTTATTACATCAGTGTACTATTCACAATAATTCTCGAAAATTTCCAATGTGCATTATAAATAACACTACTTTTAATAGAACATAAGAAAAGTTGTTTATTATATGAAACCACAATCACTGTAGCAACGTTTCTTAATGCTGAGACTTTACTTTAGGACCTTTCAACGTATTTAAATTCATTGAAAATGAACTTAAATCCATCTTCTCCAAATCATATAAATGATTTATTAAGCATTAATCAGGAATAACACATATTAAACAATCGAAAGTATGGTAGCTTTTTCTACTGTTTTTATCATATTTATTATTTTGAAAGATGTAATGCTTTAAAATTTGTTTATTTATTTATTTTATCAACAAGTTTATTTCGCTTATTTCTTTTTCTTGATGTGCTGCACAGTTAACTGGTTAACTTAATTTTCAATAAATCCTACAGTACAATTTTATCGTATTATTGCTACGTTGCACAAAAGTGGAATACACATTGAAAAAAGAACGATGCTTAAGAAGTTCGAAGCGAAGTCTGCTCGTGTTAAAGGTCACGTTTATTTAATTTTTATTGTTTTATTATAAATATGGCATGAATTTTTAAATGTTAATATTGCTGATGTTCACATTTTATTTATTTTAGAGTGTTTTGCTTGAGAACTGAATAAACTGAAATCTAATTTTATACTGTGAAAAATTGCTCCCAGTTTTAAAATGTTAAATATATTTTTTTTTGTTAATTCTAATGTTTTGTATTCAGGTTTGAAATATTTTGTTGAAATTTTTGTTTTGGTACTTTGGTTGATTGCTTAAAATGGCATAGAATTGTTTATTTTATTATTATTAAATAATATGCTTTTTTATAGGACTCTCTTTTCACCCTGTGCGTCCATGGATTCTGGCGAGTTTGCATTCCGGTGTCATTCAAATGTGGGATTATCAACTGTGTGTGCTGATCGAAAAATATGAAGAGCACGATGGCCCTGTAAGAGGTATTTGCTTTCATCCGCAGCAGCCACTTTTTGTCTCTGGAGGCGATGATTACAAAGTGAAAGTATTGTTAATTTTTTGGTTTTGCTTATACTGCTGCATTGTTTTCTCTGTCATTAGGTTTGGAACTATAAACAGCGCCGTTGTCTGTTCAATCTTATCGGTCATTTGGACTACGTGCGTACAACGTTTTTTCACAACAAATATCCCTGGATAATCAGTGCTTCTGATGATCAGACTATTCGAATATGGAACTGGCAATCTCGCAACAGTATAGCTATAATAACTGGTCATAATCACTACGTGATGTGCGCTCAGTTTCACCCGACCGATGATTTGATAGTTAGCGGTTCTTTGGATCAAACGGTCCGAATTTGGGATATGTCCGTTTTGAGGAAGAAGAATGCCGCACCTGGTTTGCATTCATTTGATGATCGTATCTATCGACCTGTTGGACAGACAGATCTGTTCGGACAATCGGACGTAATTGTTAAGCATCTTTTGGAAGGTCACGACCGGGGCGTCAATTGGGTCACTTTTCATCCCACTATGTGTTTGGTTGCCTCTGCAGCCGATGATCGTCAAATAAAATTATGGCGATACAACGAATCTAAAGCTTGGGAGGTTACAGTTCACTTTAGTATTTTCTGTGTTTGAATTGTATAATCCGATGTGGTATAAAGTTTTTTTTTATTTTTTGTTTTTCAGGTAGACGTATGCCGGGGACATTACAACAACGTTTCTTGTGTTCTTTTCCATCCAAGATCAGATTTGATTCTGTCTGATGCAGAGGATAAAACTATTCGAGTTTGGGACTTGCAGAAGCGCACTTGCTTGATGACATTCCGACAGGAGAATAGTCGGTTTTGGATTTTAACGGCACATCCGACGTTGAATTTGTTTGCCGCCGGTCACGACGGTGGTATGATCGTTTTCAAGATTGAACGTGAAAGACCTGCATTTACTGTTTATGAAGAAAATCTGTTTTACGTTAGGGTATTTGATAACAAGTTTATTCCAAAAACATTTGGGAATTGATTGTTCAAAGCAAATTAAACAAATGTATTTATTTATTTTTAGGATCGCATTTTGCGGAAATTGAACCTTCGAACTAGTAACGATGTACCTTTGATATCATTGCGTGGCAAAAGCCACACTCCATATTATTCATTGTCGTATAATCCTGCGGAGCACAGCGTTATAATTATCACTCGAATGCCGGCGATTGAAAATTGCGTTTACGACATCTATGCACTTCCGAAAAAAGAGAATAGTTCTGAAAATGCGGAAGTTGAAGTAGGTGAAGGAAAGCGTAATCACGGTTTTGCTGCCCTATGGATTGCTCGTAATAGGTAAGTTTAATTGTTGTTTTATTTCATCATTAATGGAATTAAACTGTACTGGGTTATAATAATCATTTACGCATTTAAATTATCTATACATTTATCGGGCAGTTTAATAAATGAAGAACACTGAAATACTTTACTAAAATGTAATTTTTTTTATTAATTGTTCGATTTATTTGTGATATTTAGGGGGGAGAGGGGAATTGTAAATTAAGAAATTTTTTAAATTGAAATTTATGATTTTCATTTTAGATATGCAGTTGTGGACCGTTCACGCAATATTATTATAAAGGATGTGAATCATGAGACAGTGAAAACTATAGAATTGTCATCATGCGAGGATATCTTCTATGCAGGCATTGGAATGTTGCTGATACGAGATTTGGATGGCATGACACTTTATGATGTGCAGCAGAAGCGAGTCATTGCTACACTGAGAGTGGCTAGTGTGAGTGAATAAAAATAGTGTTGTAACAATTGGCCAATAGTTTTTATGATCTTCAGGTGCGTTATGTAGTTTGGGCGTCGGACATGAGTGTTGCTGCTTTACTAAGCAAACATCACGTTACTTTGGTTAATAGAAAATTGAAATTTCTCTGTTCTACGCATGAAAGCAATCGTGTGAAATCTGGAGCCTGGCACAATGCCGAAGTTTTTATTTACACTACCACCAATCATATAAAGTATATGCTTGCTAACGGAGATAATGGTATTATTCGCACACTGGATGTACCGCTTTACATTGCGCAAGTTATTGGAGGCGACTTAATTTGTCTGAAGTAATTGTTTCTCTGGTGACTCGTATTCAAATGGTTGAAATTTTGATTTTTTTTCTGTGTTGCTTTTCATTTTTAGCCGTGAAGCGCAGCCGAAAAAAGTTTCTATCAATGTCAATGAGTACATGTTTAAATTGGCGTTGATCAGACATCAAAATGACACTGTACTACAGATGGTACGCAATTCAAATATAATTGGTCAGGCGATTATTGCTTATTTGCAAAAGAAAGGCTATCCTGAGATTGCTTTGCACTTTGTCAAAGATGAAAAGACTAGATTCGGTTTGGCTTTGCAGTGTTGCAGTTTGGACATTGCCTTCGAAGCGGCCAAGCTTCTTGACGACCGAGTCTGTTGGGAAGCATTGGCCAGCGCAGCACTGATCCAGGTTTATTGTTGTTTTTGATTTTGTTGCTTTTTTTTAATATTTCTGACAAACAATGACATGTTGTAGGGCAACCATCAGATCGTAGAAACGGCATATCAACGTGTGAAAAATTTTGAAAAACTTTCATTTTTGTACTTTATAACTGGAAATGTTGAAAAACTGAAGAAGATGATGAAAATAGCCGAAATTCGCAAGGACCTTTGCGGTCAATTTGAAGTGGCTTTATTGCTTGGCGATGTCAGAGAACGGGTGAGAATACTCACTGCGAATGGTATGCAAATGTTGGCTTTTTGTACCGCCAAAACACATGGATTGGAAACAGAAGCAGCAGAAATTGGAACTTCGATTATATCCGATGGACATCAGCTTCCTCAGTGTAGCAGCAATGCCAAGTTGCTGATCCCACCGCCAGTTATTTACCGTAATGACGAAAATTGGCCACATCTTACTGTCAGTAAAGGTTATTTTGAAGGTGAGATCACTTGGGACAAATGTTTTATTTTTATATAACTGTACGCAACGGTGAACATATTCTGTCTATGTTTAGCGCAGCTGAGTAAATCAACAACTGAAGTCGGAAAGACTTTACAAGATCCATTAGGTGTTGTCGACGCAGATGCTGTTGAGGCTGGAGAAGGTTGGGGTGAAGATGAAGATTTGCTGGAAACTCCGGAAATGGGCGACGAGGAGGTGAAAGAATTTGAACTGGAAGATGAAGGTGGCGGATGGGAAGTGGACGATAACATTGATCTTCCACCGGATTTGTTGGAATTATCCAGTCCGACAGATGAAGAAGGCGGTAGTTATGTACCTCCAGCTCGTCAAGCGTCTACGGCAGTACGTTGGGTAGTCAATACGCGCCTTCCTATGGTGCACGTTGTTGCTGGATCATTTGAAACCGCTTTTCAGTAAGCATCTTCTATTACTTTAATATATATACATTGAGACTTTGTGTATAATTTATAAATGTGTTTTACGTATTTTTTTTTGCTGTTCTTAAGGCTACTTCGTGATCAGATAGGCGTGGTCAACTTTAAACCATTTCGACAGCATTTTATGGCATTGTATTGTCGATCGAAGTTGGTGCTTGAATGTTTGCCAGTCATTTCACCGCTAATTTTATACCCTACAAAAGATGGCGGAAATCCAATGGACAGTAATACTTTACCACCAGTCGGATTGAAAATGTCCTATATGGCTACGGAGTTGCAGGTAGAAAACCGTACAGCTGTTTAGTAAAAAAAAAATTTAGATAAATCAATTGAACAACTTCAGGCTTGTTATCGACTGACAACGGCAGGAAAATTTGTCGATGCAGTGGAACACTTTCACAACTTGCTATTGTGGATACCGTTGATGGTGGTCGACAGTCGTCAAGAAATTCGAGAGGCGATGCATTTGGTGGAAATTTGTCGTGAATATTTGGTTGGTTTGAGTTTGGAACTGAAACGTAAAGAGATGCCCAAAGAGCAGCTGAAAGATCAGATATTGTCTGCTGAAATGGCATCTTATTTTACTCGTTGCAAATTGCAACCTGCGCATCAAATGCTGACTCTGCGCACGGCGGTCAATCTGTTGTTCAAGTTGAAAAATTACAAGACTTGTTCGACAATGTGTCGACGATTGCTGGAATGTGGTCCAAAAGAAGATGTGAGACAGCAGATGAATCAGATTTTGACATTCTGTGAAAAGAGTTTAACGGATCAACATCCGATGGAATATGATGCGCTGAATCCATTCGAGATTTGCGCAGGTACTTATCGACCAATTTACCGTGGCAAAGCGACGACAAAGTGCCCATTTTGTGGTGCCAGTTATGTGCCGAATTTAGCTGGAAGCGTCTGCAAAATATGCCGTGTTGCGGAAATTGGAAGAGATTGTCTTGGAATGACAATTAGCACTGTAGAATTGAAATGAATTCAGTGTGATTGACTGTTGTTCGCTTTCAGTTTTAAGCACTCAATATCCTTCTCCTATTTTGCCGAATAATGGAAATTTTATATACCGTGAAGCTTTGTTTGCGTTTTATTTAAATTTGGAAAAGCTTTGGTTGGTTGTTGATATCCTTTTAATTCGTATGCTCTGTTCTGTTCTGTACAGTCGTTGGCAGCACTTATTTTGAATAACAAAGCCACTTCATTCATATTCATATTCATACCATTATTACAGTGGTGATGAGTGTAATTTTATTTTATTTCTGATCCTTTTTCATGATTAGCAGCAGTAAGCGGATTGGTCTTGTTTTGAAGCCACAAAGAAGTCGCAGACTAACGAAGTTTTCAGTTTCATTTGTTAACAGAGCATTGTTACGCCAACATTTCACATGCTTGCAAAAGGAGACACGAACCTCATGAACAATAAAGTTGTAATTAACAATTACCCTTTTCTGGAGATTGCATTTAATATTATAAATTTTTATATGAAACTTAAAATATGAAAAAAACATTGAAAAACGCTCGTTCCCCAAAGCAGAACTGTTTACCTGACCTTTCTCATGTTTCTCCGGTAACCTTTGCATCAGTAGCTGGGATCGTGATTACAACACGACAAAGTGTAAACGTGTTGTCGTGTTCTTATTGCAAAAACCGTTGCAAATTCTGTCTGAACAAGGAACGACAAGTCCACTATAGCCAGACAACAAATTTTAAGGCTGACTAGTTGTCATTTCTTGTGCTTTTATACTGCTTACAGACTTGCAAATCAGGCGCCCAAATATTCCACATGCTAATCATCCAAACAAGTAGCAAATCCCATTCTCCTAACTATAGCAAGATTTGTAAAAATGAAATGGCAGAGCTGCAGTAAAGAAAGCCAACTTCAATTATCTCGACAACATGCCCACAATTTGTGCCAAATTATGCCCATTTCCATTCTCCTAAATAGTAAGTAGCTTCCAGGACAAACTCAGTTACTACATAACCACTTTGCATTGCTACAAATCTTTGCAGCAAATTGCACAATAATTCAACTCAACCAATTGAAGTGTTTGAGATTCCGCTTTTTAATTTTGAAAAACCGACTTTCTAACATAAAACTGTATTGTATGATGACGAAATTTATAAAATATTACATGAAAGTAAGCTTTTCCCAAACGTCAAAATCCAACAAAAGAAATTTCACATAAAGCAAAGGGCAAACAATTAATGTTCTATACGTACAACAATACACTTGAACAAACATCTCGCAATAAACAACCAAACCAATATCTTAGAAAAAGAAAAATTTCACTTAATCTGCCAACGGTTCAGGGTAAACAGATCAGCTGACATTGATTAAGTGCAAACAACATGGTGCAGGAAAAATTCAGTTGCTAGATGCGTTCAGCAAACCGTTCAAGCAATGATTGCTTCTGTGCCCAGAGAACGCGCAGCAACACGGAAGAAATCATGCCAGCAACAATGAACGAAACATCAGTACAATGTAATTAAACAGTCAATGGTTCCAAATCGACGATACGGGTCGAAAATCAACATCATCAGCGATCGCCGAAAAAAAGACAACGTTGTTATCACTGCAGGCAGAGAAATATATGCCGAAGCATAATTATGCAGATTTTAACACAGAATTATTATGTTTATAAAACAAAGCAACCAACGGAAATAATTCGAACAAATCATCATCAGGAAAACGTAAATACAGGATTGTTTTTCAAGAATATCAATAACCTTGCTAGATGATGTGAGAGATTATTATTTCTCATGATGCTGCCACTTTCTGTTTCTTTCAAAACATTGGCCGTTACACATGTATGCTGCTACCTAATCCTCTACTGACTGTCAGTGAGATCAATTGTAGCAGTTGTCTCAAATTGCCTGCCATTACTCTGACATGCAATTGGGCCAGCAAGAATGCGACGATATTGAGTAATGCCCTTCACCCATTAAATTAGTGCATTGGAAATTACTGTACGAAACATTTGACCGCTACAAAACGGCGCCCATTCCTCACAGCTTTCATTACAGCTTCTGTTTCTGACAACTTTCTTAATTATTTAAGTGAGCTCAACTGCATTTTGAACAGTTGAAATAGGATTCTTTAAGGATCACGTTTGAAAAATAAGTTGCAGTACTTTTCTATTTATTTCAAATTTTTAAATTTATATTTATTTAAATTAATTAAGCACATTGTTTATGGTGAAACTGTAATTAACTGTCATGATAACAATTATTAATTGATAGATGCTTTTACTTTTATTGAAATTACCTTACGATGGCTGAGTTTAGTCTTAGGGTGTCATACTACATATGTATAAATAGTTTAGTAATATGTGTAAACTGCATTGTTTTGTATAATGGTAATAATGCAATCATAAAACAGATTTTGTTGTAGGTGTTATTTTTATTTTGGTAATTCGTCATCTATTATTGTCACTATTCAACACTTATAAGATTTAGCTTCATTGGGCATATTTGGTTAAAGTAATATCATTTTTCATTGAGAAATCTGCAGTTCACCGAACTGATATAACCTTTGCTTTGAAATGTTAAACTGAGGTTTAGAGCTTCACCTATTAGGCATTCATAATTCTGGCTGTTGGTCGCTGTTTATGAATGGAAGTTTTATGGCAGCTAGAGTTATGATACTTTTTACAGAAAAATTACATTTTTAATTCATGCTGAAGCGAAAATAAATAAATAAGAGTATAATTGAGCGTCAACATTTCGCAGTGAATGACACAACCTCCTCATCTCATCTGTAATCTGCTGGCAAAGTAACACTTCAATAATGTGATTTGAATAGGTTTCTATTGATATTTGATATTTCTCTACGTTTTCTGCCTATTAAAAAGGACCTGGTTTTAATGACTAAAATGAATTTACCATTCAGATACAGGTATGTATTTGTTGCTATTTAAATGTGTCAATGTACATCCACCACATAATCATAATTCACTATATATTCAGTCATATTGGAAAAAAATAAATTCTGCGTATTAGAATATTTATCGGCACCTTGTAAAATAAAATTCACGAATACTCAGTCGCAGTATGACCGAGAATTAAACTGTGCGTCACATACGGGTCAATTTGACCCGGAAGACAACAAGAGGAAAGTAAATTTGAGGATAACAAGAGGGTTAATGAGATCAAAATAAACTATCAGTTTACGTTTCCCTAATAAAATTTAGCTTAGTGCAGTGCTGAAATTTGTATATTGTTATTGAAATTACTCTAAATCTGATTGAATTAAAAAATATATGAGAGGAATATGCTTCATTTTATTAAATCAGCTTAACGTTTTACGTGAATCATCTCAGCAGCTGTGGAAATAGGAAATTTTTATATATGAATCCACAAGATGCATGCGGCTGTGCTGAAATGTACGCAGTCAGTAAAATTATTTTTTTTCATCATAACATTTGTGTACCTAGCAGCGTAAAATAAAACAAACCATGTAAATGTTTTTAGTTGATGTAATTATTTTGTATGCGATAGCTTCCTATTTGTTCCAGTGATGCTGCAGTTGAATGAATATGTGCATGAAGAAGTTTCAAATTGAAAATTGTACTCGAGCTATTATTGTTTGAATTAGGGAGATTCCAATGTGATTTCTTTGCGTTCCATTCCAGATGTGTGCAGTTTCACAAAACAAATCTAACCATGCCTGCGCAGTCTAAAATGTTGAACCACAAAACCACCAGCAACTGATGAATGCGACATATGCAAGTATACAATCAAACTGGATGGTCTGCGCAAGATATGATTGTTTATAAAACAATATGATGTCAGGGTTCCCTTCTTGATCTTCCTCATAGCTTTATCATGCATTGGTGATATGCATTTGTTGCATTTTTCATTCATTTCATTCATGCATTTCAGTAATTGCATTTTTTCACAATAAATAAGCATAATCATCAAAATTTATTTTCGTCCACTCATTGAATTTGCTGCTTTCTTTTTGAATCTTCAATAAAACAAAACTATTGTATATTAAATTTAATAACAGGTGAAATTTAGAAACAATATAATTTATATTCAATCGGACCTAGTTATTAAGTCAACATAATGATGTTTCATTATGAACAAAATATATGACGTTTCAAATTCAACATGGTATGGTTGCTCTCAGAATTACCAGAAAGGTATTTTCAACTTTTATTTTTTTGATTTTGGGATATCGCAGGCCTGACAGAGGCAAGTGTATGAACAGCTAATTCTATTCTGCTATAGTGGATGATTAGTCTGTTTTGACGCCCTGAAGACACGTAACAACCAACTATTACATGGTTTGCTATAGCAGACGATTAGCTTGTTTGGTATACACTGACTGCCCTAACACAGGCATATGTTTTACATATGGCTAGCAGATTTGAACCGTATACCGCATCGTTATTAGGCAGGGCTATCCCAATACGGACAATCTGCTGCCAGACATGCTAGCAATTTACTTACTATATATATTAAACTATAAAAAATTTTTTTTTCTTTTTAAAATTAAATTCATTTGTTGTATCGCGTTGCTTGATTCTCATTTACTATGAATATTTTGCATTTCGTAGCAATTTCAGCTATATAGCCCTCAACCACTGGAAGCGTAGCTTCAAAGGAAAAGCTTTTTAATTTATAATACTCATGCTCAACGTTTGGATAATTGTTATGATTTTTGCATTCCAATTTTCAATTTAAATTATGTTTACACTTATCAATATGTTGTGATTTTCTGTTTCTTATCTTTGCCTTTGCTTCATAATGTCTCACCTTAGAGTCCAGTGAGCAGTTGCTAAATATATCTTTTTAAATGATTAATGTTATGTTTTCCATACAAACTTCTTATCAGGTAAATAACGTTGAATGGAGTAGCGGTTATCTGATTGAATATGGCTTTAGGAAAAGTAAACAGATTCTCTAATTGTGTTGACCTATCTATCTGATTTCTAGCAAAGTCGTTAGCTTAATTCAGTGTTTCTAGCGGAGAAATGCAAAATGCATTCTGCCTCCAAGAGCACAGCCACAACAATCTCTGAGACAAGCATAAATTACAATGAACATCTGTCCTGCGATGTGATTTTAAGCAAGTTTTCAATCTTAAAAACGTTTGTAATTTCCACGCCATTTTGAAAATCCTTCAAGACATAGTTCACTTGTAATATTAGTTCAATATTTGATTTGGCAAGCTTTCAATGTATTACGTTATGAAAATGAAGAGTAATGGTTGACATTGGAATGCAAACTGGCATTGAATGTTTTTATCAGTAAGTTGCCAATGTATTGAATAAGTTTGACTGTGATTAACAGTAATGTTTATCATGATGTATACATTTTTCCAAGTTCAAATGTTATCTACAATGCAATAAAAATATTTTTAAGTAAAGGAATCATCGTATTATTTTAACGCAGCCTACACTAGTGTTTCTTACCCAGGGGAGCGCGCCCCTCTAGGGAGGCGTATGGAGCTTCGTGGGGAGGTAGTGAGGGTGGCGTGAGAAGTTAGAATTATTAGTTATACAGAGGTGTTCAAAATTTGGAAGTTCATTTCTGCTGTAATTTGATGTACTTTTCGAGTTCAGGCACTTCAGGTATGCTGCTCTGAAGATGCCTAGTCAATAGATAGCATCATGTTATTCATAATGCATTGACAAATTGCTCACCAACATATCATAGTAATCATTTTTATTTTGATGCTAGTGACTTTTTGTTAACTTGTAAACTGTTTGTCACAGTTTGTTCTACTTCAGGTTAAATTTTCAGTCAGCGCTTTTTCTTACTGGCCATCTTAGGTTTAGCTTAACAGCTTCAGCTGTGAACAATTTACCATTTATCTTGGTAATAAAGTAGTATTGAGCTGTAGCTTTGCTTGATGCAACGAAGAAGCAACAATTTGCTTTGCGTACAAAGAATACATACAGCACTACTTTTTTTGATGAGGGGGGGCATTATTTGCACAACTTTAATTATCAGGGGAGGGGGGGGAGTGCGCTGGCACGAGTTGAGAACCACTGGCCTACACCAATGTAGCATCTTTCTGAATGCACTTTTGAATATACTAGTAAGATGTGTAGTACTTCTCATGAGGTATGAAGACATTCATATTGAAAAAAATTTTATTTATATATAAATAACTTTTACATAAAAGTTTGTAAAAAAAAGTTAAGGCGGTAAGTAAAAATGTGAAAAATTATTAACAATTAATATTATTTGTTTGGATTATGTTTATCAGTATTATTTTCTTCCTTGTTAGAAGAAAGCGTTTTGGTAACTGCTGTCTTTATTGTTTGATTTTTTTTCTGTAATTCACCATTAGTTGCGTTGGTTTCTTTGTCAACAGCATTCTTTTGCGTCTTTTCTCGTACTTCTTCTGTAGCTTTTGGCTCACTAGTTACAGTCCCTGCTTCTATCTTTTCTTTTTCATGCTTAACAGTGTTTATTTGTTTTTCTTCTCGCTTTTCAGATTGGTCTTGGTATGCCTCTTTTTCTTGAAATTCTTGCTTGCTTGTTGCTCCATTATTATTTAAGTCCACAATTTGCACGGATTCTGCTTTGCAACGCTCAGTGGTATCATTAGTATTTACTTCACCCATAAAGCTAAAATCTCTTGGTTCTGGAATGATGTAGTCATCAGATTCACTAGGAAGTAAAGGTCCCACTGATTCACTAGGAGGCAGCTTTTGCAGAAATTCCGAGATCATTGATTGTTTCTCCACATATTCTCCTTCAATTGTTTGCTCATAACTGACGTGTATAACATGGCGGGTAGTAATTTTTGGAGGTTCTTTTCCTCTCCAAAACAGCAATGGTATGTTTGATAACCAATCATCCTGTACAACCGCAAAATAAATTGAAATGCGGTCATCAGTGCAGTCAAATCCCTCTTTCATAACTGTTTGCAGTATCAGAGTCACATTCGCTGCTGTACATGAACCAATAAATGCATATGATGGCTTGATGTAAAGCATATCTTTTCTAGTTGTGTGGATTTTATAAGCGATTTTCCAGGGTGTTGGATTTGAGATTAACACATCAACACGTCGGATTTCATTATAAGATGGTGTTAGTTTCACACAGCACAATGAAACTGTTATTTGCGATAAAATGTCATCTTGGTCCATTTCGAAATTCAACTTTTGAATTCTGTTGGATAATTTTGCGCGTTCTTCGAGCTCTTCTACACAGACAATGATACTATGAATTTCAACTAATGCTACTCTACCATACTTTACAGCAATTGTTTAAATTTTCCCAACTTTAAAGATATATGAATTTAAAATATAATTTTACATCTGCATAAATCGAACTTCATAACCTGTAATCCTTTAATGTTACTTTAATGTTTCAAGCTAATTCTTGTGCATTGATTTAAAATTACCGATTATTTTGTTTAAATCATGGCGGTTCTAAATTGTTGCTGTAATTAAGAAGATATGAAAATTAAGAAAAACCATGGTTACTGTACGTTTTCATTTAACCGTTGTCAGTATTATTTTCAAATTATGTTTTACCATTATTAGATATGCAGATAGAAATTATTAACAACACCAATAATAATAATAATAATGACAAACAAAACACAAAACATATTCCATTAGATCAAAACAAAAATACTACGCCTTTTAAGCTCAAAGAAGAAATGAAGAATTAAATACAAAATTACATATAATTGATTGGGTCAAAAATAACAAACTTAAATTAGTATTGCCAAATGGAAGAACTAATTTTGATATTTCATGTTGAATGTGCTTGCAGCTTAAGAAAATGAACTTCGCACTTAAACTTTCCTTTAATACTACCTTTTTTGATTTCTTGTTTCATGGTTTAACGAAGTTTCTGAATACAACATTTATTATAGCAGATATCGATGGAAATCAGTTTCGAAGATCAGAAAAGAATCAAATTAACAAATGATGATTATTTAATTAATCATTGCATAGAATTTATTTGGATATATCAATTCATAAATAAATTGACGTATATTTTAAAAATAATTATGAATAATTCAAACAACAGTTAATTAATGAAAATTTTCTCGTGTATGTCAAACGAGCAGTAACAATATTAAATAGCTAGTTTCGTCGTAAATTTAACAATTTGTGTTACATTCTCGAGATGAAATTAGAAAATTATTTTCAAAAATAAATAAGATAATTTACAGTTTACGGTTATGCTAAATCAAATAACGCTAAGAGCGCAGCGCACAATTGTTTAATTGTTTAATTGCTGATTGTCCACTGTTACTATGAGAATGTGATTTGAATATATTCCATTATTTGTTTCTATTATTGTAAATTTTATGAATTTTCAGATCTGACTGAATTTGTTCAATCTCCTTTCCAACTCATTGTTATCATACCGGGTAATTTATATTTGAGTATGCCTGTTTTCACGCTCAATTTTTCGCTCAACCGTTCCAATCATATCAATACGTCAGTAGACAATTTTAATCGCTGTAGACCCAACGTTTTCATTAACCGTAATCCAAGAAGGACTCTTCTTCTTGTAAAAGTTTTTCCAGCAATGTACAAATTCATTGACCTGTAAAGTGTCAGCCAATTTTATCTTTTATAACAAATTGATTTGTTGATTGCTGAATTCTACATTAAAATATCCTGTGATTTATATTTTTTTCTTAAGTAGTAATATTCATTTATTTTGTTATCAGTTTCGTCATCACACGTCGTGTATTTAATATTAAATTTTAATGTAGCTTGATATGATGAACCATGTGAATGTAAATGGCATTTTGTAATATTAATAGTTGGTTCATTAATTTGAAAAATTAATTATATATATTGAAATTAATAAAGGAGCGCGTAAATGTAGCAATGAAAGATCATTTAATTTGAAAAAATAACGTGACAAAAAAAGCTACTGAGAAACATGAAACGTGATTCATTTTTGCCCAACATGCAGAATAAGTTAATGGTTTTTCTCCTGATGGTGATATGCTGTTTCTGTTATTTTATCTGTTGACCTTGAGCCTTGAAATGACTGACAACAATTTTTCTGATTTTGCGCTCCTGTATACTGCCATTTATATTATTCCATCTTTCTGCAGTTATGCAACTGCAAAATTATCTCTATATCTGTATCGCAAATTTGTCATATTAAGGTTGCCCCTCTTGTTTTGTCAGATTTTGTAATATCTTCTTCTGCTTTCAGCTCCCTCTTTGAATGTTTTATAATACTCTCTCTCTTGATCAGCCTCTTCATTTTCATCCTGTGTTGTCTTGGCATATTTATTGATAATGCTTCGTGATTTTGATTTCAGCTTTCATAGATTTCCTATTAATTTCTTGACTTCATTCCGTGTTATCTATAGATTTCTGCAGAGGACTGGCTAGATCAGCGTGTCTTGAATGGCAACTCGGTGTGTTTGGGGCGTTGAGAGTTTGCAGTATGACGGTTCTGTTTGCTTTGCTTTTGTAATTTGTGAAATTGCCCATGTGGACCGTTGGTTTGTTGGTTGGAATGCAACTGTTGGTTTGAAATGCGCGTGTTGAAATGTTGTATATTGATTAAAGACCAGCCTAATTAGATTTTGCTATATTGTTGTACATTTACCTATGTAATGCAATCGCTTGAAGAAATGCTTGTTAATAATGATGTCTAGTGATCATGGAGACCGTTGTCTGGCCAAATTGTCCTGGTAAAGAAGAATGTCTGATCATTCAGTATTCTGCATTGACAACCACCATCAAAATTTAGTTTCAGTTCATGATGCAAAATCTCATTTTAATTACTCAAATGAAATCAATGATTAAATAAAACAAAATGAAGTAAAATGAAACAGAATGTTAATTTTGAACAGTGTCTATTGAATTGTAATTTCATTTCATAGTAGCAGGTCAACAGATGAGCTAACGCAAAGTCA
>JYDO01000166.1:0-93761 GCA_001447755.1 Trichinella papuae | reverse complement strand
TCCCAAGGTAGAATGTATTGCCATCGGTTCTCCCTTTTGTCCCTTCATGATGACTTGATTAATAAAGTCGTAATAGTAGTCCAGGCCAATAAGTACGTCAAAGGTGGAAGATAAATCAGTAAAATCTTCTGCAAGTTGTAAGGACGTGAAGTGGCTATACTGTTTGATATCCAAACAGACGTCTGGACGGTCACTGATTTTCTTTAAACACAATGCTTCCACCATTTGTTCCTTATGATGATTGTCTCTCACGGATGTCAACCATAATTTTACCCGGCGAACTCGTCTGCATTCATTACTAACGTTTCCGAGAGATTCCATGCTCACTGTTTTGTAAGGCCCTTTAAGCTTAAAGCTTCTGCAACACTCTTCTTCACGAAGGAACGTTGTGAGCCACTATCAAATAAGCAGTTGACGATCATAGAATTTCCTTCCTCGTTGTACAGTCTCGCACGGGCTGACTGAAACAATGTGCCTTGACTACCAACCGTAGCATGAGTGACGTGAACTTTATTCTCTTCCATCTTCATAGCTTATGCAGTGGGTTGTTTTTCACTCACAGAAGGTCTATCTTGGTTTAGATCAGGGGTAGCCAAAGTGGTCGATATCGACCTCTTGGGGTCGATGGGACTCTCTGACGGATCGAATAGAAACTTTTAAATCCCATCTGAGTAATTTATTTCGTGGAGAACTATTTTGTAACAATAATTTATACTTTTCTGAACTATCAACAGACACCACAAGAAATTAATTTTGCTGGACTAAAATGAGCAATGCATAAATGAATTTTCGACGGCTAAATTTTCACCGCCTTTTCTTACTGGTCGTTTAACGCTTGTTTTCTCCAGTCATACTCAAGCAGGATCACCCACACAACGATCCAACACTCTTTTAGACACTCTTTGAGTCCTCTTCATGACTGACTCTTAGTCATCTTTTGTTCTCTCATTTATATTGGAAATTCTGGCAAACATTGACATAGAATGCAATATGCCGTAGTTCGTAACAGACGATCAAAATGCTCATATCGCTCTGGATTCAAGCTGATGTTCTCCATCAGCTCCGTTAGTAGAACAAAACAGCACTCAGCGTTATAGTCTTCTGGCTTCGCATAATCTTGTTCTGAATCTTTCGGCCAACTATCCTCATCGATCAGCCAGGTAGGACCATGCCACCAGAGTGAATTAGTCGTTCTATCGTTGAACCACGGCTCAAAATGTCAGCCAAGATCGACCTCGTCGGACAATATCTCCGGTGAAGACGGCTCAATCAACCACTGAATAGTCTCGACTCAGTGTAACAGTCCTCACCAGACGGTGACGTTCGCTTTGTTCCAGATCCGGCTGAAGAAGAGGCGGAACAGCGAATTTGATCTCCTTCTCACGGCGCCACCGTTGCACTTATATTACAGTAGAAAGAATTGCCAATATGGCGCTACGGTGGAGAATGGAACAGCAATGGCTGACGATTGGTGGCGGTACGCTGGTTAATCGATCGCAGTGTGATTCAGTGCATTGATTGTTGTTCTCTTGCTATATTAAAGCATTTTATCTTGCTCAGCTGTTAGTTCTTGTATTCGTTCGATGTGAGCAAATAAACACGAGCGTGGACAAAAGGTTAACGCAACCAACATAGATAGTCGCGTTAACCCTGAAACTCAGGCCGATCCGTCAGCCAGGTCGAACGGATCGTTACATCAGTTTTGAACAACGGTAATAATGATCGCTATTGTTCCGCCAATTCTTGCGAAACAACCTCTGATGCTCAGCGAGTGGACTGCAGGTATGGATGTTAGCGGCAACTGAAGTTTTAGCGAGACTAGACACACACAGCATGCACGAGCTCGATTCTCGTCGATGCTTGACCACTTGGCTCTTTTCAATTCGACTTCCAACACAGCTGGAACTCAGCAGTCTTTATTACTCTTGCTCATCGCTTAACTTAACTTTACTACTCTGACGACAACGAGATAACGTATTTATATAGCATGCGGAGGCCGGCCTAGAAGGGAAGTGACCTGAATATTGCTGGCCGTTGGCATGACCGGGGCATTAATGCATTGTCCATGGAGATCTAATTCTACGGGTAACAATGGTGCCGCTTGTGGCGCAGCGTGGCCCTGTGTGAACTGAGCGGCGTTTCGAACTAAGGATTAGCAAGTTCGAGGCTACAGTACCTTTGTAGCGTACTCTCTGCAACAGCTATCACTTTCGATTTTAATCTTGGATATATTTGTAGTTTTAATTAAAAAATGAATTATTAAAAATGTTTCAATTAATAATTGTGCTCGTTTGATTATCAAATTATAAAAAAAAACCTGATTCTCGATAAATTACAAAAATACAAACTTGATTGTCATTTATACTATACTATGTATATGAGTTGTTTGAAGTTTTCAAAAATGGATGAAGTAGCGAGAGAAGAACTGTTGAAATTGGATGCTGAAAAGAAAGAAAAGAGCATGGAGCTTCAAAGATTGAACTCCGAGTTGCAATCAGTAAAAAAGAACTGCTGTTTTTTACTTGTTTTTTATGTATATTTTTTTATAGAGAGGCTTCAAACTTGGAGATTCATACGTTGATGACAATGACTATCCACGCAGTGATATTGACATTCCTGTTGTTCTCAACATTGTTCGTCGCATACGATGTATTGCAGTTTTGTTTGTTTTTATTTTTTACTTTTTGGTTAATTGATTTTATTTAGGCCTTCAAACGGAGCTTACGGAACTGAACGATAAAATATCCGAAGGTTTGAATGATATACATCGTAAATTTATGACCCGTTGCAACAGTGAAACGAACGTATTCGCAATTGTTGATGAAGTATTGCCAAATTCCACTGGCGAAGTGATGGTTAGTTAGCAATATTTTCTTTTTGAAAATTTTTCCTTGATTAATTTTAATTTAGGGTTTGAAAAAGTATGACAAACTGTTGAGCATTGGTGAATTGAAAGTTGAAGATTTTGAAAGTTGTGATAAGATTATCGAACTTTTGAGAAATGCGGTAAGCATGTGCAATAAACAAGAGATTTATTTTTAAAAAAAACGTTTTCTGCTTTCTAGCATAATTTGAAAATTGTAATTGAACGAGATGACCAACTGCTGGATTTATACTTTACTGGAACTGGTCCTGAAGTTGATAATGATTTGGGATTGATGTTGCAACTGGTGAAATGCAGTCCAGAAACAACACCTATGGAAAGTCCATAACTGGCATTGTTTTTCTTATTCAAGTGTCAAATCAGTAAAATTATATAAATTTTGTAAAAAAATTTTTTTTCTGAAGAAAGCATGTATTTTCGATGTTGCTTGTAGCTAGCTCTGCAGTTCTCTTGTTAAAATTAATGCATTGTTTTTTCTCATCTTTACATATTTCAGTTATGAATTTGTACATCTCGCGTCATGTAAAATGTTATATAGTTTTAATATGAAAAGCATGTATGTGTATTGCATTGTGAAGGAAGTGAGAAAACCGATTATGAGCAGTTAAATAAACAAAAGTGAATAAAGCACACATCCATATGCATTTAGTTAGTCAAAGAAAGTTGTCTTTGATGGTTAGCATGATTCTTCGGACAAAGGTACCTTGTCGAGAATGTCAGCTTCTTTTACAGTAGTTGTTGAATTATCATCAACCGTCGAAAGTAATTGTTCAATTTGGTTTTGGCTTTCAATTTCAAAAGTCTGCTGCTGGTGCTGCTTTGCGTTGAAATTCAAACGTTGCAGTTTCTCTTTAAGCCGATTGATCGTCTCAATTTGTACTTCCATTTGACATTCCAAATGTCTATTGTACAAATTGATCGCATCCAACTGATTTCGTTGTTGCTGATTTTGCACAACCACCGCCTGCAAAAATGGCAACACCTTTTGCCTGAGTGATTCAGATTCTTCTTTGGTATTTGCCTCAGAATCGCGTGTTAATAATTTCTGAGCAGTTTCAATCCACTTCATCCGAATCATCAGGGCATTTTCCTCACGTTCCTGCATGGCAACCCTCTGCTGCAGTGTGTTCATCAGTTCCATTGTACTTTCGTAATTGGTCATGACAGTTTTCAGCTTTGCCGACGTCGCTTTTTCCCTCTCTTCGGCAACATTCAATCTACCTTTCACCTCTTTGCACTGACCATTCAGCTCATCGACGGTTTCCTTCAACGCTTGGCATTCAGCACATTTTTCCTCGATTGTTATCTATGAATTGATGCATTTTCAAATTTTTTCCTCATATCAATCAATATATATATATATAAACTGTTTATCACCTCTGAACATTCCAACTGAGTTTCAGTTTCTAATAGTTTACGTTCCATTTCGGTCATTTTTTTCAAATAGCTCTCCTTTTCCTGAAGATAAAATTATTATTTATAATTGATTAAAAAATTATAGTAAAATTTTTTTGACAAATATACTTGTCTGAATGATTCCATCTCGTTGGCAATAATTTCACAAATCTTACGATCGTGATTGTTTAAAGTTTGCTTGTGTTGAATAAATTCAAGGCGACTTTTCAGTTCTTCAACATTGAGCTTCAACATACAAATATAAAGTGAATAAATGAAATATAAACTTTTTTTTTACACTTTGTGCAGTCGATTTTACCTTTTCCATATTTTCCACAGAATCATCTGGAAAATTGTCATCAGGTGCGCATGTTGAATTGTCAATTTTTTCAACGCAACACTTTGGACACAAACTCTATATTTGCAGTTCAAATTTAAAAATTTTTTCATAATTAATAATTAGAAATAGAATCTCTACTTACAATTGTAGGCGCATTTTCAAATTCAAGCAGACGAAATTCAAGAAGTTCATTGGCTTCGATTAATTCATCAATTTGTATTTGTTGCTTCTCCTTGGAAGGTTGAAGAATATTAATACGATCCCGAAGCTCTTTGACCAAATTCCAAAGTTTTTGTCTTTCTTCTTCCCATCCAGATTCGACACTGTTTCGAGATTCATTCGACAGTGAACAAATTTTGAACGGTATCACAATGCTATCATCGTAGTGTTTTTCCAAAGAATTTCCATATTCAAGTCGTCTGCATCGAAGACTATTTTCTAGATCTTGATCTTTCAAAATCTGAAATGATGAACGGTAACGTTTCTCTTTTTTTTTATTGTATTATTAATTATTCCTCATCTTACCGATACTTGATCGTGTGGTAGAGTTTCAAAAGATTGGGAACTGTAAGAGAAAACAGAATCTGATGTAGAATGATTTTCAAGTTCATTCCAGTTGAATGAATGGGATTTTCTTGTTCGATTGATTACACGAAGAAGAACTTCAACTTTTCTTTCCTTGTCCTTCAATGGAAATCAATTTAATTAATCCACTTTCAACACTGATAGTTATAATTGTTCACCACATACAGCAACAAGTTGTTTATACGTGGCGATGGTTTTGCAATATTGTACATTTAAATTTCTCAATCGTTGCAATTCTTCTTCTTTGTCCGCAGTTAATTTGCGCTGTTTCAGACGACAGCATTCTGCTGATATTTTCTCCAAACATTGTTTCTGTAATTTTAAAAAGCATAATTATTTTATTTCATTTTATTTTACTTTGTTTTTTTTTAAATAAAATTTACACGTGCATATTGTAATCATGCAAATGAAAACTTGAATCAAAATACCATAGCAGCCAGATCATCTTGACTTTGCTTCAATTTGTCTTCGTAATGCTTCGTTTCGTACGCGATTACTGTTTTAATTTTTCCTTGATATTTTTTATTGTTCTTCATTAAGGTTTTTTGTGTTTTCTCTAGCTCTTTGATTTTCTTATTCTGAAAGTTTATGTTTTAATCCAATGAGAACAAAACTTCTATAATGCAATATCATTATCAGAATTATTGCAAAGGAAATGCAACCACAACAACAACAACAGGATGAATTTCGGGAAATTATTTAAAATAAAAAGAAAAATTACCGTTTCAGCTTTATTTTGTATTAATTGTGAATTAATTTCTTCAGTACGTTTAAGCTGTTCTTCAAGTTCGTTGATCTTGTGCTGCCAGCGCATCTTTTCTTTTTGATGCTCTTCTTTTGTAATCTTCAACGAATAATGCAATTATCATACATCAATTAACAATATTACTGCAAAATCATTTTTCAAATCTTTAAACTCATTCAAAAGTACATACCATACACAAGCTTACAGAATACATTGGAATGCTGAACTCATTTGCTCGATTGAATCTGCTCAAATCCATAATGAAACGTCAAATTAACTAATATGCAATTGTTAATTTTTTCCAATCAATGTTCCTGAATGAATAAATAACTGCATTTTTGATCAGTAAACTTAAAATTCATCATAAAAATTAATTTAAAATTGCATTATAAATCAACATATTTAGATTATTTTTACTGAAAAAAGTGTCAAATTAAAGTTGATAAAAATATGTTTTCCTAATTTACTAATTGACATTTATGCTTATTCAATAAATTTGTGGAAATTTGATGTTAATTTTCTGAAATTTACTAAAACATATGTAAATTAATGCAATTACTCAATCAATTTCAATTGTACCAATGTTTTACTCAACTTTAAATTATTTCAAAATTTTAAAATAATTTGGAAAAAATTTTCAAGGTAAATTTATTTGCATAACTTTAAAAATCGTAAAGCTAATTAAAAAACTAAGCTAAATTTTATGAAATGTGAAAGTGTCATGCGATGAACAACAACAACTATCAATCACACAATGTTGTACAATAAAAGTCTCATTTATTTATTAATATTTTATTAATTGACTGAAAATCATAATGCATAATTGAAAAACAATACAGTAACGTTTTAATGAAATGAAAATACCTTTTTTTGAAAAACTACAAATTTGAAAAAAAGAAATGTGTCAGAGGTCAATCAATGTTAACCTACTCATCAATTTATTAAAATTAAACAAAAAGTTTAAAATGTATCATGCCTAAAAATATGCCTGAACTTTTAAAATTATGCCTTTTAAATTTGTTTAATAAAACTATTCCAATTGTACAACGCTTTTGCAAATAAATTTGTTTTACAATCGAAATACTAATGAAAACTGCAAATAATTGACCAATTTCAATGCAGAAAAAGTGGTTTCAAAAATCGCATCAATTTTATAATTAGATTTTTGTTTTTGAATTTTCAAATTCAAATTAATAATTCTAAGAACATTGCCATAAGAATTACAAAATTTAAATTTTCTCCGCAATAAAAGAAACTTACCAAAGGTTGGATTTGAAATTTTTGCATAAAGAAACAGAGAAAAATGATGAGAAGAAAAAAAAATCTCAATATCCGTACTTTATATGTATATATGTATAGATGGATGCTTTGCTGTTTGACCTCTCTTCTCAGACTTCCCTGCACGACTGTGCATGGCAAACAGTTGTCGGGCCAAAAGATGTGTTGACCTCCTTTATTGGCAAACAGTGAAAAAAGACATAAACGCGAATGCTTTTTTGTTTGCTTGTTCGGTGTGTAAACGTTGAAAATTTGAACACAACTTATTTATACAAGAAATTTATTATTTTATTCATTATTTTTATTATTATTTCCTATTCAAAATTTAAACTAATTATCATAAAGAGGTGATAAATAAAAGAATTGGTGCTTGGGAAACAGTGATCAATAATATGATCAATGTCGTACCAATCAATCATATCATAGATCATTGTCACATCCGAGCCGGTTTTAATTTTTTTACAGTAATTAAAAGGAAAAAAAATTAAGAATAATTTGAAAATAAAATGAAACAAATTTGATTTTTTTAAATTAAAAGATATAAATTTCATATTAAAAAATTTTTTTAATAAACTTTGCAGTTGATTTTTAATTGTTTAAAATGGTTCAAAAAAATGATTTATTATAAATAACCGTAATTGATTTGTGTGTTTTTGAGCGTTGACCTGAATTGACAATTTCGACGTTTGAAAAACTTGCAATCACTTGTCAATCGTTTGAAATAGTTCAATTGAAATTCAGTTATAAGTTAATAAAAAAAACAGAAAAGAAAAAAAATCACCAATCACCGTTTCAACTAAATTAAATAGAAATATAAAACCACTCACCTTCTCATCATGGCAAATTATTATTGCCACTATTATTTTTTATATAGAATTATTGCATTTTTTATTTGCTACTTTTGTGTCAGTTGTGGTGGTGCAATGAATTTCAATAATGATTTAGAGATGAACTTCGCATCTCGATTGTGCACTCGAACAATTTCGATTAATATAATAGAACAGTATCAATTTGATAGATTTCTTTAATTGGAAAATTTAATTGCAATTTATTTTTAGACTGTTTTCCAGTTAATTTACCATGAAACTGGATTGAATAACTTTTGATTGATTCAAAATTCAAGGTTACAATGATAAGCGTGATTTTTACAAAACCCAGTACACCGTCGTGAACGAGCAAAATAGCAAAATTAATATTTCAAATTAAAAAACACTTTATTAACAACAAAATAATAGACTATAATTCACTATATTAACATACTTTTTTAAATTTGAAATATTCTCTTTAAAAATAAAATCGTTTTTATCGTCAATTTGAATATTGTTAAACAAACAAAATTATGCAATTTAGTGCATTTAAGGTATACATATTCTGTTTAGTGTTGATTTAATAAATTATTGATATATTAAACATAAATTTCCACAAAAAAATGATTTGCAATACAATGTACTTTTTTACAACAAATTTGAAATTGTTGTTCACTTAAATTTATTCCTTTATGTGATTAATTTTTAAAATTTTTTTTGCAAAATTGAAAATATGAAATATAAAATAAAAGTTTTCGCAAACAATACAACTTACTTTTTCTGCTAGCGGCAGATTTGGCAAAGATTTTATACCAAACGCCCGATTGTGCTTGTATTCAACGTGCATGCAGGTTCCAGTTTTTGCAGAAGACAGATTTTGATGGGTCCATTTTTTGGGTCAGAGATATCTGAGCAAGATGGCAAAAAGAGCCATTTATAAGACATCAAATAAATTAAGGTTAAACACGCATGCATTCGTTCATCCATCCATTCATTTATTCATTCATTTATTGCACCCACTTGTTGAAGTTTGCAACTAAAATTATTCGCTATCATTTGAATAACCAGTACAATGAAGGAAAAAATTAACAAATGACAACTATTTAATTTACCATAACTTTTTGCTACTTTTCACATTGTGCATCTATTTCACAACATCAGTATATGCAAATTATTCAAATATAATATTCACACAGATTCAATAAAATCGTTTTACAATTTTTACAGTAAGTAATACGATCCAATTTTTCAAATATGCCTTATAAATATTAATAATATCTTCCAATTGTAATAATAATGATGATGATCTATTTCAAAATCGTTCCTCATTTGCATAAAATTGGATTCATTCTCTGAGTACAATAATCATGAATGAAGGTCAACAATTGACCGTTCCGTTTTAAAAATAAATTTACATTTTCAATTTATATTTTATACATAACGTCAATTTCAAAAAAGACCAAAAAAACAACCAACCCAATCATACATATATATATATTGAACAATTTTATTACAAAAACATTGCAATAACATGGTAATGTACATGTTTCGTATGCATATATGTATATATATATATGGACAAAATTTGAAATAAAAAGCAAAAAACGATGTTGTACAACTGTATTGTAACAAACAAGCAATTAGTTAAACGTTGTTGAGGTGACGGTTACTTCACATCAGGAAGGAATAACAAATGCATATGCAGGTAGGTAGATTTTTACATAAATGTAAAGCGGCAAATTCAGACGCAAAATTTCGCTTCCGGCGTAACGTTATCATTACCGTTGGACTTTCGAATGACACTTGAATCGACGGTATTGCGTGGGTGCTTGCTTTTCACCAATGCAGAATCGTCCATATTTGCGTGGCGTTTGTGATTTTTAGCGTCGCGTGAATTGCCGGCGACGCTATTCATCACCACTGGGCCAAGCATGCCGTCAACATCCTGTGCATGCTGAGGCAGTGGCTGCTGTTGTTGGAGTTGCTGCCGTGGTTGTTTCTGATGATCAGCAATCTCCTTGACGGTGCTGGTATACGATGGCTTGGTTTCAGCCGTACAGGAAGATTGCTGATCTTTGGCAGCGTTTGTTAAATATGGAATAAAGCTCTTCCGCTGAGCTTTCGAATCTGCATTGTCCAACGCAGAGGTTGGATTGGCTTCACGCTCACGCTCCCGTCGTTCCTTGTACAATTTTAAGTCGATAACGCTGTGAGCCTGGGAAGCGTGGTGGCTACTTTTGCTTTCCAAATTTGCCGTAGCCGCGTCATCGTCGTTATGCGTCACCGGATCAGTGAGGTGATGATTTACATCTCCTCTTCCAGCCTGCTCTTGCTGCTGCTCACTGTGCAAACCAGGCTGGGTATGAGACGGCCCGGCGGCTGTTGTCACGTGCCCGGATGAGGTGCTGGCGTTCAGATTCACAGGCTCCGTTTCCACGGACCTTTGAGCAAATTCCGTGGAATTGGCCATTCCGGATGTTTCTGAGCCAGCTTCACCACCTTGCACCGCAACTACCTGACCTTCACGACGAACAAAACGACGAAGCCGGTATTTGTCAGGTAGCCTCTCACGAATACCGGCAAATTCATGGGCAAGCTCTGCAAAATCCAAACCGTGCAGGAAAAGTTTTAACTTCAATTCCCTTCACATATACCTTGCAAAGTGTCCATCGTTATATTTGGATCCACATACTCGTACCATGGCTTGCCTTCTTTCGATGGAGGAATCTGAAATAAAAAAATAAAATATAATTTTAACATTCGTGAGAACTTGAATCACTGCCACACTTATATAAATATTATATGTGTATAATTTGAAATTTAGAAATAAATGAATGCGCTTGCTTTCAAAATTGATATTTATACTTTTAATTATTCAATTAATCAAATTTCTTAACCCATTTATTTATGCAAATGCATTATTCACAATGCTACAGCATCCTACAGTTCAGGCAAAAATAGAAAAGAACCAATAATAAGATTCTCATTCACTCCATGAACAATTCTTAATACTGAAGACCATAACTTCTTACCTCTTCTTCAACAATTTTTATACAATAAGATATATTGTGAACGAATATTCTACTTACGTTTCCTTTTACATTTATTGAACTCCGTTTTGATAATGATGAAGCAGAAAGTTGTCATTTTTAACCAAACAATCAGTCATCGAAGTGTGGTGCTGATTAAAAAATCTGAATCCCGCAGAACAGAACAGAACTGAACTGAATTCTCATATTTAAATGGCATCTATTTCGAGACTGATCGGACAGACTGATCGAGACTATTAACAGCAATTAGCAGAGGTAAAGAAAACCACACTACCTCCCATTTTGCCCAGCTGCACGCCAAATGTATACAGATGCAAGCAACCACAGCAGGGCGATAACGTAGGCAAAAAGTTGACCAGTGTAAGCTAAAATATAAAAAAAAATAGTAAAAATTATTTAAATTACAACTCTACAATGAATAATGCAATGAAGCACCAACCTGTCAGTAGCAAAAAAATAAGCACTGTGTGCTAAATCTTTTGGAGCTTTGATCAACTGACAACATCGCACTACGTGCGCGTGAGGGTGAACAACATTTATATCAAACCCTAAAAGCGACAGCTTGTTAAATTTCAAAATATACACATAAAAATGTGAATTACCTAAAGTTTGCAGAAGAATATTCTCAAAAGTGATAATTTTTTGAGCCTCTTCTGCATATCTCTAAAAAAAAACAAAATTATCAAAAACTTATAAGAAGCAAAAGAAACAAATGAACATACAGGTGAATTGGTCTCTAATGAAGGAGCATCACGATATTGCAAGGCATATGATACCTTTACTACGTATTCTAGTTTTCGAGGACATTCCTCAACTTTTGCAGACAAGAAAAGCGCTGCAGCAGCAACATCCTGTAAAATACAATACAACAAAAGTTCAAAAATAATCTCAGAATTCATTCGAACAAAATTTATTCATCTAAAACTTTGCTGTTACACTTACAAATCTTGGGAACCGTTGAAATGAATGAAACACGTAAAAGCGATGCATATAAACAATAGCCGTATTCAAAGACAACTGACTCCTAAAACATACAAAAAAACATTTTACAAAACACATATGCCAAATAGACTGTAAACTCAAAATAAACAAATCTGCGTTTTAGATATATCTGTTATGTGAAGTCTTTCACATTAAAAAACTATTTATACTTATTTATTTTATGAAAATAAAAACGGTAGCATCAATGTGTGATAATGAACCACTCATTTAGTTATTAATAAAATGATGCTATTACAATGTTAAATAATCAGAAAAACCGTAATTATAAATATGCATACATATGTAAACGCAAACACGGAAAAAAGCAATTTTAGAAACCTGATTAATTAAACAGACGTAAATTTTATGAACATTAAATTAAATGAAAACACTTCCAAGCAATTCGATAATAAACTAATTCTCTGAAAATATACTTAAAATTCAAAAATTAATTATTAAAAGCAGTAAAATTACTTATCATATCAATAATAGGTTGCGATATATCACAATTAAATTTATTACTTAGGAAAAATTGGCTTTAAAGAAGAAAGTAACTTGCAAGCCCTATCAATTACAAGTAAGAGTGATAAGAAAGTCAGCATAGGAAACTAAAAAGATTCGATATATTTTATTTCAGAGCAATAAAATCTACTTTAGTTAACATGCAAAACGTGCAATTTACATGACTGAAAATGTTAACTGACATCAAAAACTAATTTAAGCAATGCTTCGATAAAGTATTCAAGAAAACATGCGTAAAACTATTCCATTAACACATTGCAACCATTAACCATTAATTCCATTAACAAAAATTACACATCACACCTTAAAGACTGTTCTAAAACTACTGAGATGAAGGAAGATGAGCTGACGTTAAGCATAAACAATATCAAAAACGTGAACTTACAAGCTTAATTTGGAACCCATTTCAGCAATATGATTAGCAGCTTGCTGCCGATACGCTAGCTCCTTCGCTTGATCAAAACCCGCAAGAATACTAGGACATTTCGCAAGCCTATCATCGGAAAACAGCCACCGGGAACTTTCTTGCGATTGTCCAAGAGATTCCATGTCGTCACACCCACAACTGCAATGGAAAAATTGAGCAACCGAACGCTGTTGAAACCAACGTACAGTATGGAAACAACTAACTGAAAATCAGGTTTATATATACTAAGAAAGACAATAGCGTCATAAAGAAAATAATTATAGTTGGATAATTAAATAAAAAATTACAAAGTTAATAAAAAATAATTATGTTTAAAAATAATTATATATAATTATGGATAAAGCTTTTTTTTTAATGAATAAAAATAGCACAACAAATGGCGCCAATCTTTTGTTATGAATAACCTTTTATTGCATCAAGAAGACAAAGAATTTATCAAAACAAGTAAAAAGCAATAAAACAGAATACAAACTTTCTCTTCTGTTAATGCTCAATTAAGTCACACCTTCACTGAGTAAATAAGGAGAACAATGAAATTAGCAAACAACGACGTGGATACACGTGACCTCTAATCAAGTTATTAAGAAGGAAATGAGTCAGTCTAAGCAAGATGTTATTGTGTATTACTCTTTGATTCTTTACCACGCTATCTAAAATTATTCTCCAATGTTACGTCCTACTACCATATTGGTCAGATTAGCTTACTTCTGCTGACCCATATTAAGCATGGAAAAGATCCGTATCTGACATTAAGTCAAACCGTCAAACCGATTAGGTCATAAGATGACCCCATTTATTTCTTTGTTTAAAAGACAATAACATCCTACTGTAAAAAATATTTCTTGTAAAATATTAATCATCAAAAGAACAAGTACTCAGTTTGGTTACCAACAATAGCATTATCGTTATCGTCGAAATATGTAAAATAAAATGTCTTCTTTTATCTTTACAAATTACTTTTTGCAAGTAAATAATTTTCAAATTGCAAATAAATTGTATTCCACCTTTTCCAAAGATGCTGCAAAATGCTGTGATATTTTTGCCTTTTCTAAAGGAAATATTGATACTAACGGCACTAAATATGTTTTATTCGAAAAATAAATTGAAAATATTTATGAATTAAGATTTTTTAATAATAAAAATCATAATAAATTTTTTTGCGCAGATATTGACAAATATCTGTTTAGCATTCAACATTTGCATTTACATGTTGATGCATGCATGCATTAAGAAGTAATCGTGTTATGAACAGTATTAACCCCCGCTGAGAAAATGTTAGAGATGGCGGATGAAAGGTCAAAAGTTTAACATTGATGTCATAAATGCAAAACATAACTGCAATGCATATTAACAAACGCGGGAAATAATTAAAAGAATGTATACTGTATTTTTCATAAATATATTTATGATATGCAAAAATAATTAATTAAACAAAATTCAGTACTTGAAACAGATACATTTCCACCCTGTTCTAATATTGTGAATCATAGAACATGCATTCTTAATAAAGTAGATTCAACTTTTTAACTGCAATCAGCTGCCTACTATGTACATAGCAAGCTAAATGTTCTTCATTTTCAATGCATCTTCTTACCGTTTGGAGCAAAGCAAGTTCTCAAAGTTGGTACTGTAGTGCTTTATTGTTCAAAACAGTTTTTTAACAATTCTTTCGCCGATTTTACAGATTCTTAACATTTGTTATAACTGATATTCATATTTAACATCACTCTTTAATTTAATCGTTTGCCAACTCAAATGTGTATTTGTGTTTAAATTTAAATGTCCACATTTTTGAAAACTGTAACTCAGTAAAAAACTCAAATGGCGTGATGATTGCGATAATAAAAACAATATAGCCCTAGGTTTTGATGCGTCCCGATTGCACAGGGTTATTCGCATTATCATTGCTATACTGGGACCTCCAAAACTGTCATGATTAAGAAGTTTCCCCACTTAAGGAGAGTCTGCTATGCATAAAGTTATGGGATTTTGCTAAAACCTTCAAAAACGTCCCAACTGCCAGATTATACTGTATCTACCACCAAGGGATTAGGAACACGCAAAACATTTATAGCACTAATGATCAGAATCAAATTATGTTATAGAGGACAACCTATTGGCAAACCAAGAAGCCAGAAAAAACCTAATTGACTACACAGATTGCAGGGGCGAGCACAGTGAACCCTGAGGATATATGCATAGGTGTTTCGTAGTGTGCGTTGTCTGTCTACTTATTGTGTAGTAAGGTGTTTCTCCTCTTTGGAATGAGTCGTACTGATAGCGATAATAAGAAAAAGAGGAAGGGCGTAACAACAGTTTAGATTTCACTGATTATCAATAAACAGCATAAATAATATAAATAAGTTTGAAAAATGTTCACTCATAAATGATGATCTCTGCTTTACGTGCACAACATGAACAATCAAACTGTCGCACGGCAAACGCTATATTTATGAAATAAAAGTACTGTGGTTTGTAAATGTAAATACAAGCAGAATTTTGCATAATAAATGTTACAGTAAAATTTCGAAAGATAATTAAAATTATGTAATTGAAAAGGAATTGTAATATACTTTAAAAAGTGCTGCCCAACTGTTGTTATTCTATTGTTTTTTCGTCAAATAAATTAATGCTAAGTAATACATTTAAAAAAATAAAAAAAAAGTTCACTCTGTAACTAGATGCTTTTCACACTAAATCATTTATTTGTTTTAATGAAATTTGATAAAATGCTTTATATTATATTTCATTTTATAACTGGCAGTTTTTAGTCGTAAATTTTGCTTTCACTTCAACGGTACTGCTATTCAACAGCTGTACGAAATACTGATTTTACAGATTCATCACTGAAAAATAGGCAAAATGCAATATGCAAAAATCGAAGGTATGCTATTTTATGCAATTAACTATATTTTTGCCCACGAGTTGTAATTGCTTAGTTTATTCAAATTTCTTTTATTCATAAAATGCAAATTGTACTTTTCGTTATGATGACAAATAAAATTTTTCAGCAAAAATTTGCAAAGTACACAAGATAGCTGAATTTGTTGTATTATGGCTGATTGCCTTGCAATGCATCAATGAAAGTGAAGGTATTCTGCAATAATATTTTTTTTAAAAAATAACAATAATAATTAAAAAAAATAATCAGCAAAATTTAAGGAAAAATCAAAGAAAAATCACTTGAACCTGGAGATTTGTTGTTCTGGAGTTTACCATTGATCAAGTTGAACGAATCTTCATCCGGTGATTTTTTAAGTGCAGTTGTGGCCAGTGGAAACAATGCACAATCGTCAGCTTTTCACGTAGCGATGATAAAAAATGCGTCAAGCATTATTCATTCAACCACTGAAAAAGGAGTCACCGAAGATGACCTTCTAAATTACAATAATTTGCATTTAAATTTGGGAAAAAGTATCATAATTACGGCGATGAAATTAACCGGACAAAATGCAAGCATCAAATTGAAAGCATTGAATTGGACAATTGAAAAGATAGGCAAAAAATACAACGACATTTTCAACGAGTCGGCAGTGAATTCAAAAGGAGAAGAAGCTTATTATAGTTGTCAGCTTGTTCGTAAAGCTTATGAATATGCTACTGGTGAGCAAATTTTCAATGTTCACCTTTTGAATTTCAACAACAAAGACGGAACGAAAAATTCATTTTGGATCGAATATTTTGCATTGAAAAATATGTCCATTCCTGCAGATGCGTACGGCTCTCATCCAGCAAAAATGGCCCAATCACCAAATCTATCTAAAGTATTCAATACAATTGTACAAGATTCTCAGTCCAACCAACAACTGCATGAACAATTAATTGAAAGTTTATCACTGACAACGTAGAGAAAATTTTAATTTTAACATAAATTATTCGTTAAAACTTGTCAATCATCAAAAATTATTAGAAAAGAAAATATTTTATTGAATACTGCTGATGAAAATCAATAAATTCATTCAATAACAAAAACCAATTGTTATGAGACTTTCGATTTTCTGTACCAACGCTGATCTTCAGGATCGAAGCCACGCTGTGAAGCGCCAAATAATGCCCAGTCAGGAGTTTTAGCCATGTAATCGTAACTTGTAAATGATATACCATCTTTCTTGAATCTTTCTGCTAATGAAAAAAATTTTTCATAATCAATCCACGTATACCATTGACCATTAATTTTGAACTAAAATTTCAATATATATAATTTGTAATTGTTCTTATTAATCATACAATTATTTGTCATAAAAATGTAATAATGAAAAATAAATACAATAGTTACATTTAATTTTGCAATAAGAACGCAATTTGAATGTTCATGCTCTGCCGCAATATCGTAATCATCCAACTGAAACACAAGTTGCTGCACAAAATCAACCACGTCTGCATGCCATGGCACGTTGGCCATTGTAATTTTACTGTTTTTCGAATCACCGCAATAAGTTACACCCTAAATGTGTTTGCAATCACCAACTGCATTCAATGTACAAACAAATTACAATTACAATAATTTACATTTGTTACAAAATAACTTTATATATGTATTTGCTTATTTGAAAAATAAACAGCTCTTCTATGCAAAATATACACATATGTATATCTGATTACCTTCACTTCGACAAAATCTGGTTGACCACGTTTTATAAGCGCCGCATATTGTGAAACTTCATTCATGTTGTACTGATTCACCAGTGTTAATCGATATACGGTTCTTTGTTTCTTTGTGAAAAAAAAACTATTGAATTTGCAAATTTGAAACAATTGTAAAAAATTTTTTTAACATACTTTGTCCCTTAATATATCAATGCTGTTCATTAGACGTTGCCAAAAATCTCGAAACAAAGGACGATCAATCTCTTTCAAAGATTCTTTAGATGCTGCATCAACACTCAAGTAAAGCTGAGTTACTGGAATTAAATTCCTTAAACAATTTAATTTTATGATAATATGATTGTTATAATTGCTGTTTTTACTCTATTGCCGAAGGAAACTGAGCATTTGTTACCAAAAATGTAGATATATTTAAGCTATGCATCTTAGAAATCAATTCATTGATATGGGGGTACATGATTGGCTCTCCAACCAAAGACAATGCGCAATGACGAACCGTTGCCGATTCCTCAAATCGAGCATCTTTAACTCCAGGTACACCTAAACATTTGAACAGATAATAATCAATCCATTATATAAAACAAGGCTGTCCAACCTTAGATAACATGAGGGCCGCATAAATAAATAAAAAATTATCCGAGGGCTGCACCCAGAATAAATTCAGTATATATATATATGTACAGGCATACCCCGCTTAACGCTCTTGGTCCGTTTCTGAAAAAAGAGCGTTAAGAGAAACATCGTTGTACGGGGTCGTTATAGCATGTGTTTATAGTACATCGGTTCCAACAAAAGTGAAAATATACAACAAAATTTATTTGAAATATTTATAAAAATGTTTACATACTTTATTGATAATGTTAATTATTTGGATGATGGACCAGCCTTTGATTCCTCAATCTTGGGTTTCTTGATGATGAAACTATCAAGTGTTAACAGTCTCTCTCATGTAGAATTTCTTGATAACAAGATATCATTTTAAGAACATCCTGTCTAGCTTTGGAATTTCGCTCATCATCAAGATCCTGTTCTATGAACTGATCCATGATTTGTGTAATGTTGGTGATGCTGTTTTCTTGAGGAATTCTGCTGTTAGAGTTCTCAAAGGCATATCCTCATTTGAATCAACGACAGTTGGTTTATTATCAGTGCATAGTTCTGCCAGTTGTTTCAAATCATCATTGCTAAGGCCGTCGTTATGAGATAATAAACACAGCACACGAAAAATATATGACCGAATATATGAAATCTAACAGAATACATACCAGTTATTGTAAATGATTGATAGAATGTATGAAATAACTCAAGCAAAATAATAAAATCGTTTCAGTGCTGTTAAAAATATTTAGCAAAATTTCTCGATTTAAAGAAAAATGAGTGACGTGACATGCCAAAAAGAGCGTTATAGAGAAACAGCGTTAACCGGGGTATGCCTGTATATACATATATTATATTCAACTGCTTGGAGAGTTCAACTGCTCGTTAGGCTCAGCAAGCAGAGTAAAAAAGAAACTAAAGTCATAGTGCTTATAAAAGTTTTATATTGAAACAGCGGACAAGATGTGTTTGCAAAAATAAAACATGAAAGTTGCAAAAAAAAAATTTTTCAGAATTTCCAGGGAATTGTTTTAAAAATATGTTAATTTTTTTTTGTTAACACATCTAACATTTGAAAAACACATGGATATATTGTGATATGAAAGCACAAAACAAAATTACCAACATCGAGTGATAGAATTAAACTATTTAACTAAAATATCTGATATATTAAAAAAAATAATACCTCGAAATTGACGAACCATTTTCTTGTGTCCCTCTAAAGAGTCAAAGAGAATTTTATCCGCAGGATCAGTTTTCCATTTCCATTCTGTTCCAACAGGATTGGAATGATGTCGCCAACAGAATACGCATTTATTCGCACAAGCAAGACTCGGTGTCATTTCCATACATTGGTGACTGTTGATGCCGTAAAACGTATGCTTATAACAACCTCCACGACCACGAAGCATAGACTGAAAAAATTTTCCATTCTCACGCATAACAAATTTGTGAAATTCATTTTTATTGAAAGAGAAAAAAAACAAATCTAATTTATTCAAATTTTGTGAATAAGAATCCAATTTTTCAGACAACCCCTAACTCAAGACAATATTATTAAAATGAAATAATACAACACTATATTCAATAATTAATTATTGAATGAAAACAATTTTTAGCTCAAATTTTCAAAACTGCTTAATATTTAATTTTTTTAAAAATTATAATAAATTCGTATAAATTATACAAAAAAAAAGAATGTGAAAGTGAATAAATGGAACCTACTTTGGTCCACCTGCAAATTTTCACACCCGAGTGAGTTCCAACAAGATGATAACCTTGTTTTGTGAGAGATTTTTTCAAGGTGGGAGTGAGCATTTCTTTAATTTTGTCCGAATCATTTGTGACATTTGTAAAATCTTCAACAATAAAGAAAAGACATTAAACAATAAACGAACGCATCACTTCATATCTCTCACATATATCTTCAATGTCACCGACATTATTTGCATTGTTCTCAGCATCTTCTGCGTCACTGGAATTTTCATTCTCATCACGCCAAACAGATACCCTTTTCTGAAAGAGTATAAAAATTAAAAATTAAAATAACCACAACTTGCTATTTGTACATTGTCGTGCAATGATGAGAATTTCGATGAGCAATCTTCAAGGTATTTTATCAATTGCAAGGACCATTTGAAAAAATCAGATTGAATATGATCAAAATTGTCCTCTTCGGTAAGATAAAGTGGCAGAATGTTGTTCGCCTTGAGCAAAAGCAAATGTTTGCTCAATTTGATAGCAACCTACAGAAGCAAACAAAAAAAAACAAAAATTAATAATTAAATGAAAATTAACAATAATTTAAGAAGGAAAATTTAATTGAATTATGAAAAGAAATTGATTCACACAAATTATTGAATGTCATGACAAGTATTAATACGGTGAACAAAAATGCTTTCTCATTTACAATTATTATCAGCACATTAAAATGTAATCACTTTTATGATAAACAGCACTACAGTAAGAATTGAGTTGTTTGAAATGGAGGAAATCTATTTGCATTTACACATAAGCGCAAGAATTCATTGACATTTTCACGATAGCAGCGTAACAGATGAATAATAAATCGATCAACAAGTTCAGAAAATGCGATAAAATGTCACGCATATCGTTTGAATAAGCAAATAATGGAAAAAATGAAAATAAAAAATTCATAAATATTAAATAATTTTAGAAATAATAATAAAACGCATTCTTTCTTTTTTTATGATAATAAAACAATTACAGTAGAAAATTGTTTAAGTGCAAAACAAAACCAAACTAGACAAAATAATAAAAAAAATTTATAAATAATTTAACCTTTGGAACTTTTACTTTAAACTTTTTTTTTATCTTTGGCTAACTTGGTGATGTTGATGCTTGAAAAATATGATGTTTATGTTTGCAATAGCAAACAAATAAAAACGACAAGAAAAAGCATAGATATGATTATAGCAATTCGAAGGCTTGTCGTTTGATGATTGGCTGTGTTGAAGTTGCAACAAGCAAATTTACCAAACACCATTTTAATAACTAACCAGCAGTTGGTGAATTAATACCTGCATAAAAATTTCTACTACTTATTGCTTGCTTGATTGCTGCTTTGACTTACTGTTCAGAAGAAGCTTTTCCCAGAAAAAAGATATTCTAATAAATTACATCGCTGATATTTTTCTCTATTCACAAGTGAAAAGGTAAAATAGATAATTTTGAAATTATTATAAAATACTTGTCACAGCCATTCTTGATGCAATTCATTGTTCTACTTTTGCTTCAGTATATTTTGATTAATTAACAAATAGATGATGGATGCGTGGAAATAAATTAAATTCTCCATTTTCATCTGCAAACCAGTAAAACAAGTGGACAATTTCTTTTATTGAGTACATACATATATCTCAGATGATGTTTTAATTGAGAAAAATTTTTTTTTTATTTTTCTGAATATTAATCAAAAGTTAAATTTATCGAATCAAAAGTGTCACTTTTCAAAAGTTTTATTTTCTGACTCATCAAATGATAATAATAAAAGTCACCAACCAACGAACCTTTCAAATTCTAAATATCTGTTGCTAAGCTACTCCTATGGAACGTTCTGTCATATGATAAACAGGAAACGTATGAGCATTTTTATTTCCTCAACTTTTGTTTGGCTTCTAGTCAATGCAATGAATTTTAATGAGTATCCCCCTCTCTCTCTCTCTCGCTTGCTAATCGCTGACCAGGAAAAATTGTTCAACATATTCATAACTATTTATTTATCAACAATAACATGAACAATCATTGTTGATTATGATAATTAATTTCCTTATGCTTTATTTGAGTATTAAAGCATTTTGCAATTTGATCTTGAACAGTTTCACGGCTCTCTTTTAGCGGAAGACAGAGGAGAAAAATGTGCGCGATAATTTTGCCAATCTTCATCCTAGTTACATTTTTCTATTCAGCAATGGGTAAGAGAGTTATTATTATTATTATTATTATTAATTAACTTATATTTTCTATAATAATAATTAACACACATTTAAGAAAGTTCAAAAGTTTTATATCCTGGCGATTTGTTATTTTGGAGTTTGCCGACCAAGTTGAACAACAGCAACAACAGCTCTTCAGATGAAAGCTTCTTGGATGCGGTCATCGCCAGCGGCAATGATGAAAATGTCGTGTTCCACGTTTCAATAATTCAAGACAATTCCACCGTAATTCACGTATCCACAGAACATGGCGTGACTAGTGATGCAATTTTCAATTATTGTGAAGAATATCTGAAAAATGGACACCAACTCCAATTGACCACAATGACAATAACGGAACAGAATGCCACAACCAAAAATGCCGCCTTGGAATGGGCAGTGTCGAAAATTGGTCTCCCGTATAATGATATTTTCAACGAAAATTGCACCAATTCCAAAGGGCAAGAAGCTTATTATTGTTGTCAATTTGTACGCAAAGCTTATGAAAATGTGCTCGGCTATCCAATTTTTGAAATACAACCGTTGAATTTCAACGACACCACCGGCCAGCTCAATCCATATTGGGTGGATTATTTCAAGCAGAGAAACATGCCTGTTCCGGTTGATCAATACGGATCACATCCTGGACGTTTGATCAGATCACCAAATTTACAAGAAATCTTTTCCATGTATATCAACGACACCAATTCTATTGATCAATTTTTACAAAACCTCGCTGATGCACTCGAAACAACAAACGGAACCGCAACCAATTTACGCTTCTCTTTAACAAAATCTTTAATACTATTTATCCTATTTTATTTCACATTCAGACATCTCTTTTGAAAATATCATCACTCATTATGAACAATACAATATAACTTAACTTAATTATTCTACAATCATTAGCTCAGTGAACACTTAACCTTTTTTTTCGCACATGCTATATTATTGTTCTTTATAGAATCACAATATGTAATATCAAATATAAAACCTACATACATACATACATACATACATACATACGCACAATTTTCAATAAAAATAAATTTTACCTTGTTAAACGTGTTTCTGTATGCTTTATCACCTAAACCAAAAACTGCGAAACGTAAATTGCTTAAAACGGATTTTTCAACACGAAAATCTGAAACACATTCTTCCAACCATTTGAAAAACCAGCGGCATTTTTCTGGACATTGCCCGTCAACATAAGTGCTAACGATGAAAATGCATACAGCTTGCTGAAATTAAAAAAATTAGATTTTGCTTTTTGTTTTTCTGATCACAACTTTCTTGTACATTACTTCATTTTCCAAATGTCCTTCTGGATCGTAATGTTGCAGATCAAACACTGCTGTGGAAAATGTTGATTTCAGACGCGAATGCAAACTATAAGCCAACTTCTGCGCATTACCAGATTGGGATGCGAAAAATATTTTCACATCTTCACGATGTTTCTCTTTTTTCTACATAATACAGCTTATGTTTTGTTCATTTTGTTGCCTTTCATTGCATAATTATTATTTTATTTCATGTCATACTTTGAACAATTTAAAAATTTTCTAAACTACTTTAAGCTTCTTCACATTTATGCTAGGAAACTTAATCATTCATCATATCACTTCATAATATCATTATATTTAAAATAAACAGCTTTACCAGAGCAACAATTCAAAAAAAAAATTTCCCTTCCCAAACTATTGTGATGTTAATAATTGATTTATATACACTGAAATGCAAAAAAAAAAACAAAGTAAAGAAAGAACTAATTATTGAATTGAATAGAATAGCTCATGACAGAACTTAATTACTTAATATATAAAACAGCAAGAAAAATGAAATATAGCCGATATTGGTGAACCGCATTGACTCTAATTAAGTAGATGAAAGTAATATTAATAAAAATCAATAAATTAATGCATTTTCCAACTCTAAGCAACAAAATTACCTTCATTATGATGTACAATAGCAGAACTATTAAAGCAGTGCTAATGCCAACTATAATTAGCACTGATTCACACAAATTAAAAGTTATCATATCCGACGGGCAAAATGCATGTAATGTTCTTTCAAACATGTTGTAATAAGCCTTCCATATGTTCTAAATATTATCCAGTTCAACGTGGCAAGATAAAAAATCATTGCATAGAACAACTAAAACATTTAATACATAAAGAAACTTCACGCTTTTTCATAGTATGTACAGTAAGTTTAAAATTTGGTAAAGAAAATGAAAAGGCTGTAATTGAAATGATTTATATTTCAAAAGTTATGCATCTTTTAAACATATCATTCTTCTCCAATTTACCAACTAACAACTTTTGATTTTTTTAAATATCAATTGGCAAAAATTTCATTTTTCAATAACACACTTTATTTAAATATAAGTTTTGAGATCTGAAAATATTTAAAATTTTCAAAAACCATAAGCATCTGCATCAAAAATTTAGTAAACTTACGATGATTGATAAATTTGAAAATATTGTATTATAATTTTAAAAATACTTTTTGCCTTCAATATGCTTTACATTTTAAAATATAATATTTTACATAGTTAAATATAACGACTTTACGCTTGACAATACGGTAAAATGATTTAAGAAATGCAGGACATTTTTTTAATTGATTACATTTTGAAATTTATGAATTCGGCTTTTGAAGTTCATATTTACATTTTATAAGCAAATATTTAAATTTTAAAAAATAAAAGCAGTAAAAATCATGAAATATGATATGTAGTTGTAAAATTTGAAAATATTTTCTTGGAAAAAATACAGATTTTAATAAAATTACTATGATAATTAACAGTTAGATATTCTTTATAAATGTTAACTGTTCCAATCGCACGAAAAAATGAAATGTCCTACTGTCCAAAATACAATATACGTCTGTATATGATCTACTCGTACCTTAGTATTATTTATTAACAACTTTGTACTGACTGATTTTATTACTTAACCACATCATACATAATTATTTTTTTGTTATTATAAGTGCCATTCTGTTCATCAGTAAATTTTTCATGAACAACAAGGATACATGAAATGCATGTACGCAAACGAAATATACAATCCGCCGAATATACAATCTGCCATATTATGATGAAATAAATTAAAAAATTGCATAATATATAATCTGAAAAATATTTTGAACAATGTTTTGTTGATAATATTGAAAATTTGAAATATTTACATATGGGTAGTTAAATAGGCCATCGTTGTGACCTACATAAAATAAGTGAAGTTTCAAAGGTGATTAAAAATTATAAAGCCGTATGTAATGATTAAAAGTAAATAACGAGGAGTATTTATTGGATGAAAATGTGAAAAAAATGCCTGCGTTTTAGATAGTGTTCGTTGAAATCAAGGCTACAGTAGCCCATTTGTTGTTCTGCATAGTAAACAGGTATGTACCTGTAAATCGTTTTATATTATCCATTATAAGTGAGTTGCAGCCGCGCCGACATAAAATGTGAGTGATTTATTTTCCATTTCATTGTGAAGGAAATCGTTTTTAAGTGAAAATTATTCATAAAAGTTGTTATTCATTCGTTATTTTTTTATAGAGATTCTATCTAGAAATGGTACGAGAAGCTGGCAAGCCTCGAGGTAAAACTACGCCGTATGGGTTTTTCGTGAAAATGTGCTACGAAGAGCACAAGAAAAAATACCCCAACGAAAATGTGCAAGTTACGGAAGTTTCCAAGAAATGCTCCGCGAAATGGAAGGTTGCCGCTTTGTATAATTTCTAGCTGTTTAATGTTGTGAACGAGAATATTCGTTTAAGACGATGACTCAGGAAGAGAAGCATCGCTTCTATGAACTGGCAGCAAAAGATCGTGTTCGCTACGATGCTGAATTGGAAGCATACGGTGGCGATGGTTTGCGTAAGCGGAAGCGCAGTAAGAAAGATCCGAACGCGCCAAAGAGAGCACTGTGCGTGGTTTTTGTCATTTTCGGGATGTTTGTTTCATATAATTGTTCTAGGTCTGCATTTTTTTTCTTTTCCAACTCCAAACGCGCCGAAATACAGCAGGCTCATCCGGATTGGAAAGTGGGTCAGGTGGCACAAGAATTAGGAAGAATGTGGAAAGCAATTGACGAAGATGAAAAGCGTAAATTTGAAGATATGGCGGCAAAAGATCGTACTCGCTATGAGGAAGTAATGTTGTTCAGTTTTTTTGCGGTTTTCGTTGTTATTTATTAAATTTGTGAAGGATATGAAAAACTACAAGTCTGGTGGAAAAAGTGATGTTGGCAAACGTGCTCGTGGGGCAACTTCATCTTCCGCCACAGTTGAGGAGGATCCTGACGAAGATGAAGATGACGATGATGAAGATGAAGATTAAAAATAATTAAGCAAACCTATTTAGAACTTAATAATTTTATATGTTAACTTTATTTTCATTTTATATAGCTTAGTTGTTATTCGGCCTGCATAATGTTGGATGTAATTCACTACATTGTATTATGTTTGTTTTCGACTTCAATAAATTTACAATATTCATCGTTTCATCATATGTAGCATTTCAACGTATATGCTGCTCGAAGTAAATATTTGAATAAATATAAATTGTGCTTACACTTGTAAAAGTGTGTTTGTTGTAAAATAGTTTTATTTGAAGAAAAGAAAGCAATATTATAATAATTGTAAACGATCTGATTTTTCGCGAACTGTTATTGCAATTCGTGTTCCAACTATATGTCCTGGAAGTATGGCATGCTTTAATTGGTGTCGCATGTGGCCACTAATACAGATCAGCGAACGTTTCAACAAAGGCACGTGAATGAGAGAATTATTTTCTTCTTGCAAAAACGACATTACCGAATCAGAACAAAGACTGCAAGTCACTATACGTTCACCCCATGCCCACTGGTCGTCCGTGTGAAATTCAATCCACGATCCGCGTTCTGAACAATACTCCAGATTGGTAACTTGAACAGCCACAAAATCTTGTAAAAATTCCAACTGCTTCATACGTTCGAATAGGAAAGCAAAATATTCAGGCAAAGTATCTCGCTGGTTTTGGGTGTGGTATTTGATTTTGCGCTTTTTGAAATTAACTTTTGGTCCGTAGTCTTGCTTTCTTCGACCCGACTGGGACACGTGCCAAGCGTTTTGTGAAATGCTTTTCAACAAGCTGGCCTCTTCATCTTCGGTCAAAAAATTCTCCACCACCTTCACCGTTTCACAAGTAAAACAGTCGAAATTGCCTTGAACTAAATCGTGGAAGTTGTTGTACAATTCAATCAGTTGTTCCACTGAATGCATCTCACTGGTCAATGAATGTCCAAGTGAGTCACATTTGCGACAGTAAATGAAAATGCGATATTTTTTACAATCCAAGCAACGTTCACGTTTCAAATTTTTCACTCGGTCTGTATTTTCGCACAGACGGCAAAATCGAATTCCCTTGCAACCGCAAATTTGTTCACCAACACATTCTGCCATCTTTTTGTCACTGCAAACAAACATTTTCATTCAACACAACCTACTACTACGTAATTTGTCGTAAAACATAGCGAGCAATTTGAACTTTTCATTTTCATCCACCATCAACTTCATCAAATTAATCTTATTCTAAGTCTGTACTTCTATTGATCCTTATTATTAAATCGGGCCATTTGTAACTTTGTCAAACGATAATCAGTCGAATTTAAAATGCAAATTATTCCTTTGAACCGTTTTGTTGCATAAATTGTATAACAAAAATTTAAATGATAATAATAATTATTCATAATTTTATTAAATATTGTTGTTTGAAGAAAAGAAAAACTCTTCAATACTTCCATTGGATAAATTGGGAAAAATTACTGTAGCATACTTACCGTATGCTATTGTAAGAATAAGAATTTGAAATTATGACAAAAAGAATACAAAAATCAAATGAAATTATCTTTTTAGCTTCAGAATTTTTATTAAAAATAAATTAATTTTAAATAATTTCATCGATTTATTTTGAATATCTTGAGTAGTTTATATGTCAGCATTTGAATAAAACTTGACAATTACCGTGAAAAAATATCAAAATTTACAGTGACGTTAAATTGGTCATTTTTATCAATTTGCACCACTAAATTGCGAAGGTAAAGACATTTTTAATTTTGGTAAAATTTACATTTATAGTATTATTTTAGATAATCATGTCTTATATTGGAGTGAATCCTCTACTCAAGCGAACATATTTGGAACGGTTGGTAGATCTTGATTTTACATGGTATACTACGAATGTCGTTTATCCTGAAATCACTGCTGATGTCGGTGAATTGCCGCAGCGTGATATGCCTCTCGAAGCACTTACAGCAAAAACTACAGATCAAAATTCTAATTTGGAAGGCGTTTTAGATGTTGAAATTAGAACTTGACTGCATTATTTTAATATTTTGAATTGATTATGAATTAAAATTTAAAAATTTACTGTATTTGGAAAGCGAAATGTGAAGAAATTTGTGAAACTTTATTCGGGAGGTTTGTTCTCAATAAAACTGTTTTTCACATTTTCAATTTGAACAGTGTAAATTTAAACAAATACGATATCAACGCATTATGATATTTGAAGTTGTTTCTACCCCAGATAAATTGATCCAAATTTATAATATTTACTCATCAAACTAATTATGATTGTTTTTTGAAAGAAAATCCACGTGTTCTTTTAACGTGCGATGAAAATTTCAAGTAGCATTGTATTTTCCTGTGATTATTTACACTTTTCAGTTGAAATGCAAACTTTTCATTGTTGATCGATGGTAATGAATCTGAATATGGCTAAATTGTTCGATAATTATGCACGATGTTTAACTTGTAAATTTAATATTTGCATTGTTTGAAAGTTATCTCATGAATTTTCATCATTATAATGATAGATAATGAGAAAACATTTGATGTTTCAAATATACGGTATAAATGTGTTTAATTTGTTTTTTATTTTTTAATAAATAAAGTTTATTTAATTATAAGTTATTAAATTTAATTACGAAAATACAGTATAAATGACGCGATCGAAAGCAGTATAAGCTTTACGGACCAGTTCGAATTGGTCAATCAGAACATAAATTATATAAACATATTATTCAAATATAGCTGATAAATACATCATGCTAGAAAAGCAGCACATGCAACTTTCATGCAAAAGTCCACATATTTAAGTACTGTAACGACAACTGTCTTGTATACATTGAATTTACAGTACTTTTCTAAATGTGCGTTGTTTTTAAGTTTTAGAGTTGAAAGTTGATTATAAAAATCCATCTTATGTAATTATTATAGATATAATGTGATCAGTAAATGATCGTAAACGTACGTATAATTTTTACATTTCTATTTTTAGATATCTGCGTTCATTATCGTTAAATTTTTTCATGGCCTTCGGAAATTTGACTTTTCTATTTGGCATCAGTGGTGCTAGTTGTTCTGGAAAGACGACTGTTAGTAAAATTGTTGCTCGTGAATTGGAACTTTTGTCATTCAATGTCAACGTGATTCATCAAGATTCATATTACAAGAGTGAATTGGATGATGTTTATTTGGCTGATATGAATTTTTGGAATTTTGATTCCACAGATGCAATAGATTTTCCAAAGTTGCTTCAGCATGTTCAATTGTTGTGTGCTGAAAATTGTTGTCGGTCCAAAGTTTCGATCATCATTGTCGAAGGGAGCATGATTTACAATTTTGCACCATTGTTGGATATGTTGGAGCAGAAGTTTTTCTTCACCATCAACAAGAACAGCAGCAAGTTGAGAAGAAGAAGAAGAAAGTACGAAATTGCGGATGTTGAATGCTATTTTGAAAATTACGTCTGGCCATCATATTTAACTTCACTGAAGATGGCTGAAGAAAATGCAGACAGTTTTTTATTTGTGAATGGAGAGGATGAGTTGGATGCAAATATTTCATATGTGATGACGGAAATTATGAAGCATATTGATGATAATAATTAATAATAAGTGATCGGGAATATTGTTCATCATCCGACGACGACAGATTGATTGTCCTACCGACCCAGTTTGTGAAGGCCACTCACTCACACTTGTCCAAGGACTTGAACAATATATTAATTTGCATTCATTGCGCGTATATTGATTTGATTAGTGTAATATATTTTTTCTTGGGGCATTTTTCAAATTGTTCACAATCGAATGCAACAAAATAGATGATGCAAATTCAATACGAAAATGAACAACTTTACTTGTTTCAGTCACACAGAAAACTACGCTCTGGTACTGTTGACGGGATTGCCAGTCGTCGAAATTGCCAAAATGTATCAGTGAAAAGGGTATATTAAAATCTTTTTGTTTTATCAATTAATATTTCAAGATTTTTGTTTTTTTTCGGTTTTATCTAGGAAATATGTTGATAAAGCAGAAATTGATTTTATTTTCTTCAATGTTCGCAGTAGAAATTTTCACTTGCTCAACTTTTGTAAGTAGAAAACAAAAGTAAGTTTTCAAGAAATTATTATATTTATGAAAAAAAAAATTATCCTGCATCCTATCTTCGACGATATCAACCCATATAATTTCAACTAAAACCAACAAATAATAATGTTTTAAAAAAAATGATCCGCTTTATTGTGTAATAATAGTACATACAACAGGTACAAGTACAGAGATGGAAAAAAAACAGAAATAATCACATGACAGTCAATTTTATTCATCAAAATTCATGTCCACTACAAATGTCAAACACATGCATCGAATAAACGGGATATAGTGTAATAAAAAAAATATTTGATTAAATTTTTTTTTAATTCCCCAAATAATATATAAATATAATCATTCTGAGACAATGGAGAATTTACAAAAGAGAAAAACCGAAAAAAAAGATAAACTTTATTCATTCACTGACGCTGAAAGCGTGAGAAACGAGTAAACAAAGAAAAAAAAATTAGCATTGATCAACCTTCTCAGCAGTTGCAGCAGCAGCAGCAACATTTGTCCTCACCACCTCTTCGGATGAACCTTTAATTGCGGACAAAATAGACTTGACCAAACTTTCACAAGGCAGTGTTGGCTTTATCATCAAACGTGCAGTTTGTAAATTTTTACTCTGCTCTTCCAATTTTACCACTTCTTTCATCAATTTCACTTCACTCTTCTCCGTCTGTATCACTGTTGCTCTTTCAGCATCAATAACTTTTTTCTTCTCTTCCAAACAGGTAGGTGGTGTATTGTTCTTAAAAACAAACAAACAAATAAACAAACAACCGGATAAAATTAATGTTTTCTTTCTTGCTTTAGTTTCAAGAATTTACATTTACCAAAGAAGATGATGATGCCGATTCTATTCCAGCATCTTGATAACACAACGGATGATAGACCTATAGAGAATGTAGAAAATAATTCGTAATTCTCTGTATTGAAAACATAACAAACAGACTTTACCTTTCCGTCTACAAGCATCGCGTTACGCAATTTCCAAACATCATCATCCCCATCCCAGAATTGTTCAAAAGTTTCATTGCACACTTGACAAATCTGTGAAAAAAAAACCCAATTAATATTAATGAACAATTCTTTTGCATACGCACAATTTTTACCTGTTCCTCATCTGTAGCTGGGATTACAGAATTAGTTTTAGCAACAAAGCCACGCAATCGACTTTTGTCATCTTTGTTCGCTTCAAATACTGAACTGCGGACTGAAAACAACAACAACAACAACAATAATTAATTATAATTATAAAAATTAATACAAAACCTTTCTTCGATATATCTTCCCCAAATTCTTCATAATTGATCCAATCCTAATAATATATAGAACAACAATTATTAGGATATTTTTGAAGCGGATAACACAAAGAGAAAATTACAAAACATACTTCCGATGCAAGATACCATGGCCTGGATGAAGCAGTAATGCCAGCTTTTTCTCTACGATTCATCTTGAAATGCCAATCCAAATGTTTTGAATACTTTTGACTATCACCAACCGCAAAACGCATTCCACACGTACTGCATTGTATTTTGTTTTGATACAATGCATCAATCAAGCTCTGATAGCGTCTACCAAAAATAACAATAAGGACAAGATAGGTTATATTTTGAATATTAAAAGAGATTGCAAAAAAAAAAAACAACAACAACGTTACACGTTACATTTTTAAGTATTTCATGTTGAAGGTTTTCAATTCAGTGGTTGGCTCTTTGCGTCTTTCAACAGTCTCATCATCTGGAAACCAAGTTGTCACTGGCATTGGTGGTATTGCTGCTGTTGATGGTTTAATAACTGAATGTTGTTGATTGTCAGGTAAAAGTCCCACCTGTTTTATCCTGTTCAATAACGCCCTAATTGCGTCCGGAGTCATCTGCGGAGGGGCAATGCCAGCGCTGGTGCTGGCACCACCACCACCACTAACACTGCTAACATTGACAGAAGCACTGTTGTTACTAGTGCTAGCATTGCTAACAGAGCCGGCAATAGCGACGTGTGTTACTGTTGAAGGCTTTGGCATATCAACGTTTGCAACAGGCTCGCAACGATTGTTGTTTTGCAATCGTTTGCCAATGTTTACCGACGCTTTGACATCCTGGCGCATCATTCCACGTCTGCCCATGTGACCCGAGTGCAAAAAGCGCAACAACTCGTATGAAGGTTCAGTGTCGATTTTCACTTCTGGAGGTGGGCCGCCGAGTAGAATGGAATGTTTCACTCCATTCACTTTGATGAAAATCGGCGGTCCACCGAAAATTCCTCTCAACGGTACATTGCCGAAATAAAGTTCCCGTGCCGGAGCACCAAATCGTATCACAACCGACTGACCGTCCAGTGTAATAACGCGCGACTCGCCAAAAGCCAAATTGTACGCAATGCCGTCGACAATCACTTCTTTCGCGCATCCCGTAAAGCTAATACGATGAGGAAGACCGTTCCTCTCGATTACTGCTACCTCGTCAATGTAACGCACCTCGTAACCGTGACCGTCGACAAATATACGATCGTTTGACGGCCCGCTAGTTTTACTTTCACTCAAGTCGATTTCTATCGACATCGGCGCCTTGCATTCCTCCTGTTCTGGCAATGCTAACAAACTGGCCCCTGAACTTGAAGCTACTGCCGGCGCTTGAATTGGAGTCACTAACCTACCAGCACTGCCCACCAACGTTTTACTATTAACTGAAACTTCCGGATTCCACACATCGCCAACAATCATCGATCTAACAGAATTCATTGGGGCGTCAGGAGGCCGAACACGGCCAATTACATCAGTGAGATCACGAATCAAATCGTCATATTCTCGCTGATTCAAAATTCCATCGGCAAGTTGCTTTTGAGCTCTTTGGAAAATGATCGCTCGATTGTTCTCTAAAGCGCTGTTCACTGGCGTCGTCATTGGCGTCACCAACGGAGCAGGAGAACGAGATCGATACTCTATTGCATCCATAGGATTCACGCTGACCGAAACCGCTGAAGCTGCAGGTCGTGGTGGAACTGGTGGAAATTTCAAACCGTCAACACCGAGTCCGCGTTCTTGATCACTTTCATTGCCAAACAATGAACTGAAGAAAAAAAATTTTTTTTTTTTAAATAAATATACTTAAAAAAATATAAAACAAATTGAATATTGAACACGATGAAATTGAACAGTTATTGAAATAATGCTTACCTGTTCGAAAGAGGTGCTTTGGGCTCTTCCAAATCAACGGGAACAGGCGGCGGTTTGTAGGAACGTTCTTTCTTTGCAACAGGCATCGACAACGACGTTTCTTCGTTGTGCAGTCGAGATTTTTTCGAATCACAATGCGAACGCCCTGATTCTCGAACATCGCTACTCAACATCACTGACGATGAACCTTTCTTCAAATTCTGAAATTTCCGTTTATCATTTTTCACTTAAAAAAATCAAAATTCAAAAAAAAACAAAATATCACCGATCTGGATGAAGAAGAGGAGGAAGAGGTATGTGATTTATCCAGACGTAACGACCTATCACTGTCATACCTGCGACGAACAGGCGGAGACCTACGTCGACGTCCCACTGGAGACAAGAACGGTGAACGGGATCGTTCTTCACGGGAAAATCTTCTACCACGACCATCCCGTTCAATTTGTCCTGTAAAATCAGCTTTGAAGTTAGTCAAGCTTATATTTTAATTAAATGGTAGAAAAAAAATTCAATTGTTCCATTGCCCATACTTGACCGATGACTATGCCTAGAACGTTTTTCAACACTTGATCGAGGAGAATAGTCTGGTGAACGAGTCCGACGACGTCGATCCCTTCTTTCACTGCTACGTCTTGAGCTACTAAACTTTCTCGTATCATGTAAAGATTTCTTCGAGTATTCAGTGTTTCTAGTCGACACTTGGTTAGGCAACTTTTCGTCAGATAACTGGTTGGTCATTGGATGACTAGTAACTTTTGACGGTGGCTCGTCATCCATCTCTACTATATCAACCACTACTATGGGATCGTCAGAACTATCACCTGCCTCTTCTTCGTCAACAGAAATAAAGGGCTGATCTGGTGATTCAGATGGTAACTGAGAATGAGGTGAAAGCGAATCATGTTCATCACAAACTACATATGAAGAAATCGACTGAAAACTTTCAACGCTACAACAGTCTGACTCAACAAAATTGTCGTTCTCTTTTGATGACAACAATGGTGCCGACCCTTTGGATGTGGAACGCAATATCGGATTGTCCTTTAATGATACTCTTTCTGAAGTGCTTAATTTCTCCTTATTTTCTACGTCTCTGACAGATAAGTCAACCTGAAAAGAAATACCCAGTTAAGCAACATAATTATAATATTAAAAACAACAACATATAAATTAAAATTAAACAGTACAATCACTGACAATATATACATACCGGTTTCTTATTAATTCTCAAAGGCCCCCCAACAGAAGCTATCATATTTTCACGTGTTTTTTGCAACTCTTCTTTCAATCGTACTAACTCTTCACAGCGCACTTTCTCAGCAGTAATTTGTCCCTCCGAAGAAACAAGCATTCCTTCTGGTATTTCTTGATGCTCAGAAACTTTCTGACCTTTCTAAAAATACAATGTGGCACTTTCAATTTTCACAACTAGCCAATAATAATAATATTAATAACCTAATGAACATTTAAAATGTCCAACTATCTTCAAATATTTGTAATCTAAATTGAAATAAAATGTTTGGAACAGCAAAAAGATGCCTTGTTCACATCGAAATGTTGTAATAAAACAAAGGACTACAGTATGACGTAGAATAAAATCAAGTACAAATATCACAATACCTTATTAATATTTACTTCCAATAAAGTAAATAATATATGCAATATTTAATTTTATTTATTTATTTAAAATAACCAATCGAAAAATTTAAATTATAAAAGCAATTTCCCAATGCCAAAAAACATAATCAATATATTCTTAAATTCATCTCTAATAATCTCACCTGACAAATGTACACTCATTCTCAAAAAATTTATAAAGAAATAAATACTTTAAATCATTTGCATTTACAAGAAAAACTGAATTTTTAACTATGAATTATTCAATCTACACGAAGAAACAAACAAAAAAACAATTATAACAAGCAACATTTCCTTATGACATCAAAACAAAAAAAATAATTCATTTAAAACGAGCATGCTCAAATCACATATATCACATTAACTATCAAAAATAATTCTACTGAATGGGGCTACCCAATTTTTGCGCTTCCGACTGTGACCAATATTACTATACTATACTATCAGTGAATAAAAGTACTTCGATTAGACTCTACCTAAAAAAACAAATACATACATGTATATATACATAATGTTTTACAGTAACCGTTTGCTTTTTCCATTGAAAAACGTTGTTACGTCAAAACTGTCGAATGAAAATAAATTTCCTTACAAATATCAGTTCTGCTGTTAATTAAACAAACAATAATGCTAAATAATGACTATTACTCCAAAACATTCTTAATAAAATATTTGAAAGCTTTCAATTAATAATTTTAAAGTTCTTTTATAATAAGACCAAGCAGTGCAACAACAGTTAATAAACTATGCACAAACCTTGTATAATAAATCATATAAACGATACTTTTATTCACGAGAAATTTTTTTTGATATCAATAAGTTTTACAAATAAAAATGAAAAAAATAACACTGAAATAAAAAAGTCGAAGCTTCAATAAAATTTCTTTACATCATCAACTTATGGCAAGCATGACAATAAAAAATGGATGCCTAATTCAGTTACTTCGCAAAATGCAAAGAAAAACATTTTTTTATTTTTAATTAAGAAAAACCAAAATATACCTGATCTATAAACTTTGGATTAACGTGAACGTGCTTTGTGGATGATGATGAGCCAGATGAATTTACAGGATTTGTAACTGATGCTTTCAGCTGATTTGGATTCTGTAATGGCCAAGCAGGATCGATTTCGTGTACTTTTATATCTATGCCGTATAGCTTTGACGCAGGAAAAATATTCGGCCAGGTTGTTCGTAAACGATACAACGCTTGACGCGTTTTCTCATCAACCTAAACATTCCAAAAAATGATGAAGATCTTTCTCTTCTTAAATCAAATTACCTGATCAAATACATGAACAAAAATGTTTATTAAATTTTTTGAAAATAACTCTTTGTATTGAGTGTCTGGACAATTCTTCACAATTGAGTCAATTAAATACAAAACCGGAAGCTTTTGATTAGTTGTAACCTGGAACACATATTATTTAATTGAGAACAAATTCTTGCGCCACTTTGCACTGCTTTGGCAAAAATGCTGCGTAGTTTTGCAAGCTCTACCGCATCCGTTTCTCAAACATGTTTTGCGTCAGTTTTTAATAGGCGCAAAGAGAAACAAAATCAAAAAATTACAATTTTTTTTTATAATAAAGCACATTCGTAGAAACAAAACAGAGCAATACGCGCAACAAAACAGGACAATGCATAAGAAAATCTTCAACCTTTTGAATATGCGATTCAACAAGTTGCACAATTTTTGGAGCAAAGCGCTGGCTTTCTTCAGCTAACATCGTTAACATGTTGATGTGTGGCTTGCTGTTGCATTCCAATTCTTGGAGGGAAGTATAGTAGTCCGAAATGACGTCCTCTTCCGTCGTCATTGCACACAAAACAAAAAGAATCAATTATTCCAGCTATAAAAAAAACAATTTTATAATTTATAAGTTAAATGTGCATGTACCAAACAAAATTAATAATAAAATTCACTCACCACCGACAAATTCGCACCAACAAACCTAACAACCGAACGACTTCAACAAAAATGACGCAACTCATATATAAACAATATGATCATGAAAATCTTTTACCTTCTTTGAGGTATACTGTAATGTGTTATACATTTACATTATTATAGATTTTCAATTTTATTATTAAGTTTCAAATATCATCTTAATAATAAAATAATATAAAATTGTCTAATTATAAGATTTTTTGTTTTTATTTTCCTATCAAGCTGTTTTTTCATAAATGTATATGTATATTTAAATTGTGTTGATTCGAAAGGAAATACATAACACTTATTAATTATTTATTTATTAAAGTTATTTGATAATCTGCACCAGTATTTTACCACTGCAATTCTTTAATGTTCATACAATCATAAATGATTTGCAGTAAAATTAGGGCAAACCATTATTTTAATTGTCAAACACAGCATTTACATATTCGTGAGATTAGCATTAAAAAATATTTTAATATGTATTATGAAATTAATAAGTTCAAGTCTTTTTTAATTTTGACATTTTTTACACAACGCCAAAAAAACAGTACAGTAAAAAAAGATTTATTCAAGTACTTATATCTATATAATTGTATATGGTGTCATCATTCAAACAATGCAATTCATTGAATGAAATATTAAAAATTTTCAATTTTCTCTAAAATTTGTTTACATACTTTAAAATCTGTTGATTAGCATCTAAATGATGCCTAAGTTTATTACTAATAGCAAATGAAAGTACTATGAAAGTATAAATGAAAAATTTGTTGTGCAGAAAATCTGAAAAGCAACGCAGAAGAAACAAAGTTAATAAAATTAAGATATGAAATCTTCAGAAGTTTTTATTGTAATGTAAAGATAAAGTGCTTTAAATGAGAACGGAATTTTCAATGTCAATGTTGTCCAAATATGTCATGGAATTTCATTTGAAAGATTTCATATCTATTTAATAAGGTCAGGAAGTGAAAACAATACTGCATAAATCAATCACTGGTATGCATACATTTTTTCAAGTTACAATGTTTTTAAAATGAAAAAATAAATTCATTTTAAATAATAATTGAATTATAAATTGAGTTTTTTCAAAAAAAATGGATTATTACTTTCACATGTTTATAAGTTATTACAATTTACGGTTGTGAATGATCTTTGCTGAATGAATATTAAATATCAAGGTTTTGAAGAAAATAGGTTAACTGCTAAAAATGAAATTTCAATAATATCCTTTAAAAATCAAAGGTAAAATCAGGTAGTGCTTTGCATATCAAGAAATAATTTATTTCTGCCTATAATTGCATCAGTTAAAAGATGGGCGAACATCTAACATTTCTTTAAAAATAAAAAAGTCAATTATCCACTAATTATTGAATATTTTTGAAAAATAATGATGACGTAAGTAAAGAAAATCTACAGTGAAAAAATGAATATTGATGCTTAAGTACATTTACTTTTTCTTCTGTAAAATTTAGAGATCTACAGTACATTTGCTATTTCATACTTTTCCTTGTGTCCATGTCTGTCCTTACACTATGCGTCTGGAAGTGAGGAGACAAGTTATTAAACCATCAAATCAGTTAATGAATTCTATCAGTCAAGATTTTGCTAGTAAGACATATCTTACATTCTGAGATAATTTTTAATTTCTCAACTTTGCTAGGTCTCAGTGAACTGGCACATCGTGAGTATCAAGCTGCAAATTATGAAGATGCAGAACGTCATTGTATGCATTTGCTTCGCCAAGAGCCTTCGAATATAAGCGTCTTATTACTCTTGTCTTCAATTCACTTCCAGTGTAAACGTTTAGAAAAGTAATGATTTTTTTACATTGCATGTCTTTGGTATTTTATATAATCGTTCTTTTTCATGTTTTCTTATATATATTTTATTGTAGCTTATTAAAATAGTTTTTGATATTTTTCATCTTTTATGACATGCCTTCGAGCATATTTTAAGCCGAAAAAGGCGTAAAAGCTTTCCGGAAGTTTTTAGGGAGGATTGTACTTTAAAATAATATTAGAGATGTACTTTAAAATAAAAATGTTATTTCCATTCAAATTTTTATCAGGCATTTCTCAGATTTTTAGCTTGTCTTGTAATTGATTTTGATTTTGAAATAACAGAATGTTTATTTTTTATATTTAAAAACTTTTAGTTTTGACATTAATGCATGCAGGACATTGACACAATGATGGTTAATGTTTTCTGTAAAAGAAATTGATGTCATTCACGTAAATGACCTTGTAAATTTATCTGTTGCTTGAATTTTTTACTTTGAATAATTTGATCTTCACTGTTATATTTTTTATTTATGTTTCCCGGTTATAAAATCACTGTGTAATCTGTAATCTACAGTGCATTTTTCATTTTGCGCACAAAAATGTTAAAAGTTTTTATTAAAAAATGAATGATAATAATGAACTCTTTTTTTATTTTCTGTTATTCTCAGCGATGTCGTATTTCTAAATTTTGTATTTATGGATTATTTAGCGTATTGTTTGTTATGAAATTTCTGAAGCTGTGTTGAGAGACATTATGTACGTTAAATTCTTAACAGCTAAAATTGGACGTTTTATTTTTGTTTTGTTATCTTAATTTTGGCGACTTTTTGCGACTGCTTTGTGATGTGATTTAGCCTGTTTCAACTATATATTCATAAAGAGTTTCTCTCGCTTTTAAGTTGTTTCTAAATAATTTATTTGTTTTAGACAGATGAGTTAAAAAATTGTTTCATTATAAAAAGATAGTATTTTGAAACAGGACATCAATGGTTTACTTAGAAGGGCTTTTCAGTTGTTTTGTTACTTCTTGCAGAATGCTTATGCGGGAGGTTAAGATGTTGTTAACATTGTGGTGAATGATAATAAAGTAACGTTGAACGAAATTATGAGATAAAAAATAAATTTATTTATTTATCCTACAGTAATATTACAGAATGTTTTTTAAGTATGTTAAGGTTTTAATTGCTGTTTTTTAAATAGTTAATTCATTTGTCACATTAAAAGTCATTAACTGATGTTTATTATTCAACAGTTAGCATTAAGTTTTATGTTGATTATTTTATGTTAATTATCATATGCTGTCATATATATTCTTAACCTAAAGAGTTAACTTTATTACTGTTTTGTGACCACGGTACTAGTGATGTTCTTTGACATTTGAAGTTTTGTCATATTATTAAGTGAAGATAATACGTTTGCACTCTTGCATTTAATGTGAATATATTTAATTTTTTTGAAAATTTTGAATTTACATGATGATGTATATTGTTATTGCTTTTGCTGAATTTGAGAATATAAATGTTTAATTTTAATACATATATACATATATTTTTTTAGATCTGCACAGTTTTGCTCTATGGCAATTAAAGCGAATCCAGTATGTGCAGAAGCATACAGTAATCTTGGCAATGTATTCAAGGAACGTAACCAACTTCCTGAAGCGTTAGAAAATTACCGACATGCTATTCGTTTAAAACCTGATTTTATTGACGGGTATATTAATCTAGCAGCCGCTCTTGTAACCGCGGGTCACCTTGAACAAGCTGTTCAAGCTTATGCCACCGCTTTGCACTATAATGCTGTAAAGATTCACGAAGAATTTTTTAAATAATATTTATACGAATCTCTGGTTTTAGGATTTGTACTGCATTCGGAGCGATTTGGGAAATCTATTAAAGGCTATGGGAAGATTGGAAGAAGCAAAAGTAGGCAATTGCACAGCATTTTTATCAATGATATGCGTTTAACTTTTTTAAAATACAATTGTTTTGAATAGTGAATAGTGATGTTGATATGTGATTAGTTGTTTTACTTTTTAGCTTACTATTCAAGCTTACTTTTTAGCTTACTCAAATTAGTTTTGCTGTATTTATTATAATAAGTATCAGTATAATTTAAGCAAATTATGTAATTTATTTTTATAAATCATATTACATCTATTAACATTTTAATACATCATGTTTCATTTGTTCATGTATTATTTCTTTTTTACATTCAAGGATAAATGAATTTACATAATAGTAAAAACTTTATTATAAGTTAATTATGTATTTCATAATTAAAAAGCATTTTATTCAAGGCTTGTTATTTGAAAGCAATAGATACACAGCCCACTTTTGCTGTAGCATGGAGCAATTTGGGTTGTGTATTTAGCGCACAAGGGGAAATTTGGCTAGCCATTCATCATTTTGAAAAAGCTGTTCAATTGGATCCGAATTTTTTGGATGCGTATATAAATTTAGGCAATGTTTTAAAAGAAGCAAGAATTTTTGATAGGTAAGTTATTTATCTTTTTTGTGAAATGTTGGTATCTTTTGTTTGTCGAAATGAAATTCCTTTCTTATGTAGAATTACATGTTGCACGTTAATTATTTAATTTGCATTGAATGTGAATTGCCTGCGCAGGTTTAGTTTAAATGGTGAAACTTTCACTTCAAGAAGAAATTATTTTAATTGTAAATATTTTTGTTAATTAAAAAAAAGTTTCATGCTTAATTATTTATTTTGGATGTTTCTGTAAATTTAGCAATATTTTAAAACAAGATGTTCATGTTTCAAATTTGTTCTCTTACTCCTCATTAATTAAAATACGCTTTAGAAGCAATGTTTATAATATTAAATTGATGAAAAGTGAATATAAAATTGACAACATTTATCATGTGATTTGAAAAGCATCCATTTTTTGAATAATAAAATGAATTTTTATTTGGAAAACGTAGTTGAAAATTATTATGTTATTTTTTCAGGGCAGTTTCAGCTTATCTCAGAGCTTTGGTTTTGTCTCCTAATCACGCTGTTGTTCATGGTAATTTGGCTTGTGTGTATTATGAACAAGGGTAATGTGAATCAGTTGTTTATTTACTTTAAACTTTTGGTGTTATTGTTGTATTTATGATTTTTATTTTAGTTTAATCGATTTAGCAATTGATACATATAAAAGGGCTATAGAGCTTCAACCACATTTTCCCGATGCCTATTGTAATTTAGCGAATGCATTAAAAGAAAAAGGATTAGTAGCAGAAGCTGAAGAATGTTACAATACAGCACTGAATCTTTGTCCTCAACACGCCGACTCATTAAATAATTTAGCTAACATTAAACGTGAACAAGGTTTTATCGAAGAAGCAACACGATTGTATATAAAAGCACTTGAAGTGAGCAATCTATAATTTATTTTTTATTTGCATAGTTGTCTTTTACATTTTGTGTCTGTAGATATTTCCCGAGTTTGCTGCCGCTCACTCAAATTTAGCCAGCATATTGCAACAGCAAGGTCGTTTAACTGAAGCCATATTGCATTATAAAGAAGCAATCCGTATTGCGCCAACTTTTGCCGATGCCTATTCAAACATGGGAAATACACTGAAAGAGATGAATGACATAACCGGCGCAATGCAATGTTACAGTAGAGCAATTCAAATAAATCCAGCTTTTGCCGACGCGCATAGTAATTTGGCGTCAATTCATAAAGTAATAAATTGTAGTGAATATTTATTTGACATTGAATTGAAAATTTTTTTTTTATTTCAGGATTCGGGAAATGTTCCAGAAGCTATACAAGCATACAGAACTGCGCTGAAATTGAAACCTGACTTCCCCGACGCTTTTTGTAATTTAGCTCATTGTTTACAGGTAAAAATTTTTTATATTTTACTGATTTTTGTTATCTTTTTAGTTAAATTCATTTGTTAATATTAATTAGGTGATTTGTGATTGGACTGATTATGAGATTCGAACGTCGAAAATAGTTACAATTGTGGATGATCAATTGCGTCGAAATCGCCTCCCTTCAGTGCATCCCCATCATTCAATGCTTTACCCTCTTACGCACGAACAGCGTAAAGGTATTGCAACGCGTCACGCGCAACTGTGCATAGAAAAAATTAGCGTTTTGCACAAATCTTCATATGTTCATCCAACTGCACTTGCTCCTGGTGAACGTCTACGTATTGGATATGTTTCGTCTGATTTTGGTAATCATCCAACAAGCCACTTGATGCAAAGTATTCCAGGGATGCACAACAGGAAAAAAGTGGAAATTTTTTGTTACGCTCTTAGTCCGGACGACAATACGAATTTCAGGCAAAAAGTTTCTTCTCAAGCTGAACATTTTGTGGATTTGTCTCAAGTATGATTAGTGCAAGAAGATATTTGTTCTTGGGAAAGTGTTTAATTTGTTTGTTTGTTTGTTTTTTTCAAATTTTTAGATCGCCGACACTGGCAAAGCTGCCGATCGAATTGCAATGGATAAAATTCATATTTTAGTAAATATGAATGGTTATACAAAAGGAGCACGAAATGAAATATTTGCTCTTCGTTGCGCACCAATTCAAGTATGTTACAAGCTTTGTTGTTATTTTTAATTTTTGTCATTATTAAAAATAAATTTCTGTGCAAATTTTTTTTAATATATATATATAATTTTGAAGGTTATGTGGCTCGGCTATCCGGGAACTAGTGGTGCATCGTTTATGGATTACATTATAACAGATCGTGTTACATCGCCATTGCATTTAGCGCATGCTTACACAGAAAAATTAGCTTACATGCCGCATACGTTTTTCATCGGCGATCACATGCAGATGTTTCCACATCTCAGTGAACGAGCAATATTAAAAGGAAAAGACAAACCGTTGGATCCGCGGAAGGATAATGTTACCGTAGTGAATGCCACAAATTTGGAGCCCATTATGTCCAAAGCGGATGTCAAAGTATGTTTAAGTTATTTTAATTTTTTTTTGAATTTCTGCAAAATTTTATGTAATTTTTTTTTATCATTTTCTCAAGGCGTTTGTTCGTCAGGCGGAAGTTATTCACGGTCCAGAAAAGGAAGTCAAGGTGACTGAAGTTGTTGTACCTGTGTTAGAAATTTCTACCACTGCTCCAGTTGAAACGATGTTTTACACTGGCCAAGTGCAAACTTCTGTAGAAGGGGTTCCTGTTCAGAATGGTGTAACTGCCTTGACTCAGGTATGAACTTTTCTTTTTGAACAACTGATGTATATGTTTTCGTTTTTTACGTTATACTTATTTATTAATTTATTTAGACCCATATTAAAGCTGCAACTGGAGAAGAAGTTCCTCAAAGTATATTGATCACTAGTAGGCATCAGTATGGCCTTCCAGAAGATGCTATAGTGTATTGTAATTTTAATCAAATGTATAAAATTGATCCAATGACATTGAAAATGTGGTGTGAGGTTTGTTTTTGCATTTTTTTAATACAGTGTCGTGAAAGCAGGCAGTTTCATTGATTTTTATCTTAGATTTTACAACGAGTCCCCAATTCTGTTCTTTGGTTGCTGAGGTTTCCTTCTCACGCAGAGCCAAATGTATTAAAATTTTGTGAAAGCCAAGGCGTGAACACTAAAAGAATTAAATTTAATAATGTTGCCGCGAAAGAAGAGCACGTTCGTCGTGGTCAGCTTGCTGATTTGTGTTTAGATACGCCTCTTTGCAATGGTCACACTACAGGAATGGATATGCTTTGGGCAGGCACTCCAATGGTTACACTACCATGTAATTTTTTTACAACAAAAAAGAAGCATCTTTTTTTTTTAAAAAAAAGAATATATTTACATAATATTTTAGTGGAAACGTTCGCTTCACGAGTAGCTTCCAGTCAGTTGACTGCTTTGGGATGTCCAGAATTGATTGCGAAGACTAGGGAAGACTATGTGAACATAGCAGTTCGCTTAGGAACAGATGTTGATTAGTAAAAATTTTTTGCTTTACTTATAATTTTGTAAAACAACGATTAAATAATAATAATAATGATAATAATTTCAGTTTGCGGAAAATACGGGCAAAAGTGTGGAAAGCTCGTAAAACTACGACGCTGTTTGATGTAAAGCAGTATTGTTCTGACATGGAAGATTTGTTTGAGAAGATGTGGAGGCGTTATGAATCGAAACTTCCACCGGACCACATCACTTCTTAAAGCTATTGTATAATTTAGCCGCTCGGTTATTTTATCCTGTTTATTTTTTTCTTTCCTCTTCCTTTTTTTTTTTGATGATGATTACCCAAGCTATCCGTCCTGCAGGTCCCACGATATTGTTGTCTTTTGTTTTCTTCTGAATATTATTCTTAAGTTTTAAATTATTATTTAAATATTCTGGTGCAAAGGATTTGTCAGTTTAGAGGCATTTTGGAATTGGTATTTCCTCTGGCAGCCATCAAAACTAAGGCAATCACTGTTAGTCAAAGCGGACAGTCACAAGATCACAGTAAAAAAAAAAAATTTTTTTTTGGAATTGTCTGCATTTTATTAGATTTTTTCTTTGTTTTTGAAACGCTCATTTCATGTTTTTCATCAATTTATCTATTTAAAGCAACTGTTTTTTTTTTCTACTGTTGTTGCGAATCAAATTCCCCGGCGCTTTTATAAAATGCTTTTTTTTTTGCATATAGTAGTGTTGTGACTGTTCATGGCTTGCAGAATGTTCTTATTAAGTTTGTTCAGAGTAAGCTATTATTACCATTACCATTACTATTATTATTATTATTATTATCAGTCATTTTTTATTATGTTTCGGAAAACTATTAATTTTTTTTTCTTTGTAAATTGTACAATGTCTCATAATTTTAAACGGGATGAAATAGAGCAGTTGAAGTTATTCGTTGATTTCAGCTGCTTTACGTTGCGAGATTACGTTTTTAATAAAATATTCTCCAGCTCTGTAAGAAGAACGAACCAAAGGACCACTAGCTACGTATAAAAAGCCCAATTGTTTTCCAACATTTTTCCAGTGTTCAAATATTTCCGGTCTTATGTACTCTTTGACTAGAAGATGTCGTTTAGTAGGCTGCATGTACTGGCCGATGGTCAAGCAGTCGACTTGATGCGTGCGAAGATCTTTCATTGTTTGCAGAATCTCATCTTCAGTTTCGCCCAATCCGACCATCAATGAAGATTTGGTGACCAAATTTTTGTTAAACACTTTTGCCAATCTGAGGCACCTCAACGATTGGTCGTATTTGGCCCGGGTATCACGGACAAATGGAGTCAGACGTTGGACCGTTTCAACGTTGTGTGCATAGACGTCGATTCCACTGTTGGCCATCAATTTTATGCATTGTTCGTTTGCGGAAAAATCCGGCAGAAGAGTTTCGACGAGAATTTTTGGATTTTGGCGCTTTATCTCTTTTACCGTCTTGCAAATGTGAGAAGCTCCGCCATCTTCCAAATCATCCCTACAGGTAGAATTCAAATGAAAGCTGCCGTTTTTATAAATTCAAATTTTGCTTTTTTTTTTGAAATTTATCAAAAATGTTGTGTTTCTTTCTCATGAAAATTAAAATAAACCCCATTCAAATATTCCATTTCAAAAAAGCAGCTTCAATTATAAAAAATATACTCACCTATCCACTGAGGTTAGAACGACGTAGTCGAGATTCCAATCGACAATTGCTTTAGCTGTATTCTCGGGTTCGTTGGGATCTGGAGGAGACGGATTACGAGAAGTCTTCACCGAACAAAATCTAAATACTGAATCAGTTGGCCGAAAAGTAAATTTCAAAATTGCTTTTAAATACACCAATACCTGCATGCTCTTGTGCATGTGTCGCCCAAAAGCATAACTGTTGCAGTGGCAATTTTCTCTTCGCCTCCACCCCAACACTCTCCAATATTTGGACATTTCGCTTCTTCGCATACTGTATTCAAGTTTAGCTTTCGTAATGATTTTTTCAAATTGTGAAATGTGGAACCAGCAGGAATTTCTTGTTTTAACCAAGGTGGTAAACGTAACCGTTTATCGCCTTTATCTAATTTCAGTTTCTCTGTCCAACTGTCTAAAGATAAACTTACAAAAGTTTAAAATAACGTTACATGAAAACTACTGCTGGGTAATTAACATTTAATAAAACTTATCAAAGACAACTTGATTCTAAACCAAACAAAACTGAAGAAATTGACATTAAAAGGCGGAAACTTAAACGAACTTATGTTATTAAAGAGCAACTTTAAAATCAGGCATTCACTCACAACCAAAAAATATTACACAAATAAAAATGACAAGCTCCCTCCGATAAAATAATAAAACGTAAAGATTTAAAAACTTAACAACAAAGAGGAAGAAAAAAAAATACATATCTATTTTATTAACCACAAACCCAACCACCTTAAAAGCAAAAATTTCTGTTCGTAATACTTCCAACTCAACCTATTAGAAAATATCGGATTTTGGATATCCCCAAAATCCTTGTACAAAAAATATTTGACACTAATGTGTCGGTTTAGTTATTTACCTTGAGAAGTACGGTAAATACGATGCAAAGTAAGACTGCAAAACGCTTTACTAAAAATAATAATCGAAACAAATAGTTGGGTTTTGTAAAACGCCTCCAATACTTAAGCGAAACAAAACAATTACTATTTTTAAAGAAAATTTGTTTCAAAAAAATAAAATATTGTTACTATGCACTAAACAACATCGAATGGATCTTATTCATAAGAAAAAAAAATAAGATTTTAGCTTGTTATCAAAAATACTGATCATTTTCTTTAATTTTGAGAAAAGCAAAAATACTAAACAGAAATAGAAATCGATCATCATGCAAAGAATAATATAAATAATTAATAAATGAATAAAAAATAATATATATATCATATATATGTTTGTGTGTGGTCATGCAAACAAGCTAATATATTAGCGTTTTCATATGCAAGAAATAAGCACTGAAAATTGCAAACAAAACAGATTATAAACAGAATTCTGAAAAATGTAAAGTTATTGAAAACCATCTCAAAACTTCACTTTTTAATTAATTTATCTTGTTACATAATATTTAGAGGAAAATATGTTTAAAACAACCTTTTAAAAAGTCTTTAAATTCCGGTGTAGAATCGATTCTTTTGAATGATGAATATTTACAATGATATGCAATAATGTTTCTTAAAAATAATATTTCTGTATGCAATCCACAACTGCTTAATTTTTGCATAATTTATGGTAATCAAATTATTTTAGATTCAGATATTATTAAACATTGTAAATGCCAGTCTTTCTGAAAATCAAGTTCTATCACTTGTTTTTTTTTATTACTTATAACGCTATCAGTTCATTTCATTTCATAATTATTTTAATTTATGATTTTGCATTCTTTATTGAGTTTTTATGTTTCTTATGGAGCATTTTAACTTTTATTAATGCCATTTATCATATTTGTTTTTTCCCAATATTTAAACTCTTTTTCTATCTCTCATATTCATTTTGAGAAATGATGAGAAAATTTGTTAACAGTTTATAATTTTGCATTATTAGTATATTAGAATCGTTGTTCTGACAGTGCTTAATTTAATAACAAACTGAGCGTCGAGTTGCTTTTTTATAACATTTCTTGCCTTATTTAAAATGGTACTTAAAACTTTTTAAATTACAGTATATTAAACTTACACATTTTCATGATAAAATTGTATTATTTTCATACATGTTCACAATTTTTTTATTTACTAAGTTTATAATTATATAGAAAACTTAAGTAAATACATATATATGACAGTAATTAATTTGAAATTCTGAAATTGTGATTTTGTGACTTGAACTTTTTAATAAAGTTTTTCTTTTACCATCCCATTATTATTCACTTAATGCGGCAATAAAATATTAATTTTGCATCATTGCATGCATTTTAGTTTTCACGTTTTTCACGTTATGTTAAATTTTATACTACTCTATTTTTATATTATTAATTTATTGTTCGATATTTTGAAGTTTGACAGTTGTGCATTATTTTCTCTTTTATTACTGTAATTATTTATTTAGAAAACTTTATTTGGAAAATTCTTTTTGTGATTATTCATTTTTATGCGTTACAAATATATTTCTATATTACATTACATTACATTACATATTACATATATTACAAATTGAATATTTTTGTTTTTAGTATGTAAATTATTTGTTAAATTTTTTAGATATGGCATTTATTGGGTTTCGTTGTAACAACCTTATCAGTAGTACTATTTTGAAGCTTTCATCTTGTAAACCACTTCACAGAACTGTAACAAGTAAGCAGTTTTACAAGCCTGATCCCGATAAGCCTGCCCCATGGCCTTATCAGGTAAGCCAACTTGTTAAATTCGTCTCAGTTATATTTTTTTTTTGAAAATTATCTTTGGCATTGAATTAAAGAACAATTTTTTTTACATTTTACATAAAATTGAAGTTTTTTTTTCGAATTTATATTTGCATAAAAGTTTTCTTTAAGTAATGAATGACTATAATGAGTGATGATATCATGATCGGTTTTATCAATTTATAATCGATTTTGAAACTTTCATCACTTTTTTGTAATATATTTGAATTGAGCATAAAAACTGACTGTTTTCTGTTTAATATGGTATAGGAAAAAGGATACCGATGGTGGCATCAGTACATTGATGGTACTACGAAACGACTGGATGAAAATTCTCGTTTGATAGTAGTCGAGGGGAATATCGGCTCTGGGAAAGGGAAATTCAGTCGTGAACTGGCAGAAATGCTTGGCTTTCACTATATCCCGGCTGTGAATTTGGATGAAATTTTTGTCGATTCGTACGGCATTGATAGAAGACATTTTTATCATTTACTTCCAGAAAGCTGTCGCTTCTTTGATGCGAAATTGTTTTATGAAAATCCTAGACACAAAAATGTGGCGAATTTCCAGTACATGATGTTCTATTCTAAAGTGGAAAATTATTTAAATTCTCTGGCACATTTGATGAATACAGGTTGTTATTAAATTGTTTTTTTTTGTTGACTTTTGTTTTTTGATTGTTTCTTTGCTTTCAGGCCAAGGAGTCGTGACGGAAAGAATCGCTCATAGTGATTTTGTATTCGTTAAAGCGATGCATGAGCAAGGCTTTCTAAGTGATGATTGTACGAAATGGAGCGTTTGTTTTGTAGATTTTGTTTTTGTTATTAGTTTGAAACGTTATTTTAGTTTACGATTATTATTTCAAATTGAGAAAGCATATTTTGGCCACAATTCCGCTTTTTCCTCATCTGGTAATATATCTGGATTGCCCAGTAAGAAAATGTATGGAAAACATTAACCGTCGAAACATAGTAAAATGCATTGTTCTTTTCATTTTGCATAAAGTGACTGTATTTGATTCTTGTAGCCTTGGGAAAACAACGGAAAAGTGATTGATTTTTCTTATCTAGAAACGATAGAGAATGGATACAAGGAATATTTAAAGCAGGCAGAGTAATTGAACAAGAATGATAATTGAAAAAGACATTGTAACTTTATTTTATTTTTTTAATCTCAGTGATGAATCCATCATTATGGTGTATGATTGGGAGAATCCTGGAGAAGTTGCTTTGGTATTGATAGTATTGATTTTTATATTATAATTTTATTATTCAAATGTGCATGAACGTTTTAGGTTGTGGAAGATATTGAAAAAGTTGACTTGGACACATATGAATGGCATAAAAATAACAAATTTGAAGGTTGGCACAATATTGCATCAGAAGTTTGGTGGTGTTATAGACGTTGGCAGTAAATTTTTGCTCAGATTGTTCAACAAGTGCATAGTTGTATTGTTTTTTTTTCATCTTTCAGATACACAAGCAAAGCGAGTATAATGCGTCATTTTTGTACTATGCCATGTTGGGATGTACCGGAGATGATGATTCATCCAGATGATCATGGTCTGTTGATATGGGTAGCGGAAAATGTGGTAAGTTGTTTTTTTTTTAATGTTTTTGAATAAAAAAGCTGCAAATTTGACTTTTCAGATTTCTGGTAAATATTCATCTGGCTACAGTACGAAAAAAGGCGATTCTTTTTGGAAAATTTTCTTCAGCTCCAATACATATAATCTAGCAAATGTTTGCTGGTATGATCACTTTTTTCGTGATGGTTGGTATCACCACAACAGAAGGATATATGCTCCTATAGTTTATTTGCCAAATATACCAGAAGAAGAATTGAAGCCTAGAGAATTTATTATGCGTGATAACAAAGTTTTGAATGCCTGAACATATTATTATAATACGCTTGCTTTTGATAAGTGGTGATTTTCAGCATTGTATTTTTTGGATAGGATAGTAAAATCACACAGCAGTTTGTGTTTTTGTTTATAAAATATTTTTCCATAAAAAAAGAAGAATATTTATATATTTTTTTAAATTGCTTTTTATTAATTAGAATTGTTTTAAAATGAAAAGATTACGTGAAAAATTGTGAAAAATTAACGGACCATTTTTTTCAATCAAAAACAATTTATTGTTCTATCAAACAGGCAGTTGAGTTAGTTTTTTCTTGTTGTTTTACACGAGGATGGATGGATGGATACTTTTATGTGGTGTCCTTTTGCTTCGGCTCTAGAAGTTGTGATAGTCGAAGAAATTTTCGTTGGTCATCGATGATTCTGAAATTGCGCACCAAATGTTGAGCATCCATTGGAATCTTGGACGAATCAATTTGCGGCATTTGCGACTTGTACATTCTGTGATTGCGAAGTGTCTGAGCCATCATGTGCTATATAATTCATTTTAAAAGCATTACGGCAAATCTGCAATGATATTATATTATATAATATAGTTTACCATTTTTTCAAAATTCACCATGCCGTCGAAATAAGTTTTATTACCCTCGTGTGCGAAAAGAAGATCTTAAAATATGTATATTTATTTATTTAATGTTGTTGAACAACACTTTTCACCTTTGAGAAGCAGTGGTATGAATGGTATGGTTGGAGGTTTCATCTTTGCTACCAACAATCTGTAGGCTCGATGATTGCGGGATGGATCGAGAAGGCTTTCAAATTCGAAGAACAGCTTGCGAAATTTGGCGTTCACTTTCTGAATCGACCGTTGGTTGGTTAGTGTTATTTATGTTTATTAGATGAGAACAATAAAAAAAATTAATAAATTTTCTTTTACCTCCCAAGTTTGTGATAGTCGACTGATTGCTACGTTGCTCAAGCCAAGGGTGATGGCAAAAAATGAAAACAAATCTTGATTAGTTTTGCAGCTGAAAATTTTTCAAATTTGATTTCAATTTATAATTCAAATTTATTCATCATTACTGTAGAGCTATTTTGATGAACTTTTTCACCACATGCGCGCGTTTCGACACACTGCCGCAGAGCAAGATTTCAGTTATAACCCAAAATTGCAACTCGTTGAAACGTCGGATGAGCAAGTCCAAATTGACCGGCACTTTTCCAGGAAAAAGATTCCTGCTCACCACGTGATAAAGCAGCTCGTATTCGTGCGTGTTGATGAACAATTGCCAGTGGTAAATTAGCAAGTGTTGAGCTAATTCTGTGCTTGTCAACGTTTCCAATATCACCGAATGTACACTTTCACTTGGACCAGATTGTTCCGGAAGTGGGCTCTGAAAATTGGAATATATAATTTTAAAATTTAATTCAAATTTGTCAAGTTGATTTCAACTCAATATTATGACCAATGATTCGACTTGATCCTTGAAGCAGGCGAACAGCCGTCCGTTGTGGCTCATGCTTGTCGGGATACCTGTGTCATTTGGAGTGAAGATATTTTTTTCTGAAAAGTGAATTCTGATTGACAAACAACATATATGCAGTACAAGCTGTGCCCAGCCACACACCTCTGCTCGATTTCACCTCGACCAACTCCACCCCTTCACCGTTGCCCAAGCCGAGCTTCTGCGATGCCATGCGCTTGATCGTCTCGCAAGTCTGATCGACACGTATTTTCAACGTTGAGGTTCTCAGCGAGTCGAAGCTGTTCACCTTCACAATACCTGCGGTGGCAAGGAGGAGATTTCTTTGTCAAAGTGAAATTGTGAATATGCAAATTTACAAAGATCGAACGGCAAAACTGGCGAATTGGCTGGCAATTCACGGATGAAGTTGTTGTCCGAAAGGATCACAGGGGGCCTGGCGCTCGAGCCGAGCGCTTGTTCACGCTCTCGCATCAGCTTTTCCACAACGGTCAACTCAGGCAACAGTTGCGGATGATCTCGACTGTCTTCCAAAATGGCACAGTACATCTCCTAGAAATTGCAGATATTGACATCCCGACCGGGCAAGTTGACCAACAATCACCACCACCACCACCTCGATGAACGCCGCACCAACTGGATCTTCGAAGAACATGTGTCCGGATATTTGAACCCAAGCTTGCAAGAAAGCGATCACTCGTTTGCGAAAACTGAGCTGATGTTCGACACTTTCGGTCATAATCGACTCTGACAGAGCTGAGTTGCCATTGATACTCTATTTTTATATGTTTTTGTGTAAGGTTCAATATTGAAGAATAAGAAAAATTGTAATACAATACAAAAAGAACTGTTGAACACAGTGCATTGATTGTAAATTTGTCAACAACAACAACACAAACAATTAATAGTAACTTACAGAACAGCCTTGCTGATAATAAACTGTAAGTGCGTTGCAGAGTTCATTAGTAGGCATAAAAATCAAATGTGTTAAGATGAAATCCTCCATGAACGTGTCAGCAATGTCTTCATCTTTTGCACAATCGATTCTCGTTTCTAATAAATATTCAATCATTTTCTCCGGTGTTCCTGCCATCACTGAATATCTGAAGTGGATAATTTAAAATCTGAATTGTTCTGAAATTTAAAATTTATAAAATTCTCATTCTCAACAACCTGTAGGCAATTGGAGGACGATTGACGCGTATTGGCACTTTTTCCAAAACTAGCACATCGTGACCGTGCTCTTTGAGGCGTACAGTGTTGGCTTCAACGTCGCGCAGTATACGATCAAAGTCGTGCTTGTCAACGCGGAGAAATTGGCAACAATTTTCATTCAGGATGATTGTAGCCGCCCTCGGGGCATCGTTGACCAAAGCCAACTTTCCAAAATCATCGCCCTCTTGTAGAGTGCACACAACACCCTAGCAATATAGGAATTTTGGATGAAGCAAAAAAATTTAAGAGAAACAAGACACATGCGAAGGTAGGTAGGTAGGTACCTTGCCGTGGATGACAACATTGACCGAACCCTTCAGTATGATGTACCAGGATTTTCCTTGGTCACCCTGTCGAAAGAGAACCGTGCCGGCGTTTTGGTGCTGTTCAAACATGATCACTGTGGCCAGTTCACGCTTGACCATGGTGCTCAGATTGGACAACGCTTTGATGTTTAATAATTCTTCAAAAACCACTTCCAATTCTTCATTGCTTCGTTCGTTGGGTCTGAAAATGGGACAAGTTGAGCAAAGAAGAATTTAAATAATTATTTTAATAATTTATCATAATTTTAATTTGTTACGCTTTTCGAAGAACCATTCTGAATAAAGCATCCGGTCCCATGATGGACAGATTGCTGATGGCCAACAAGAAATCGTTTTCAGAATAAATTCCATCATCATCGGACAAATTCAACGCACGCACCGCCGCATCAGTGGATCGTTCATCCTCTACCCACCGGTAGAAGAGGTATTTATCCAAGAAAGGATATTCGTGAGTAACTGAAATTATTGTTGCCACAGTTGAATAATGACAAGCAGGCACATCAAAAATTACCATGATGTATGATGCCTTCTTCGAGTAACACTTGCCAAATTCCAGCCGCTTGCATGCGATTTTGTACAATTGAATTGCTCTGGCGCAGCAGCCAGTCGACCATTTCCGTGCCGACCATACAACGCTTGTACAAGGTCATTTGGAATTTTCGATCACGAATCATATTCGGCGAACGCACAACCATTGCCGAACGAAGCACACGACTTGCCCAGCTGATTTGCATATCTGGAGTCTGAATATGTAATATTTATTTATAAAAAGGTAATAAATGGAAACAAGAACTTTGAATAAAAATGATCAATATCTTTTTTTTTCACTGCTTGTTGCACATTGTTAAAAAAAGTGCACATTTACCTAAGGTCAGTGAGTCATGTACGTGCAATGAGAAGCAGAAAGAAAAGTAGTAGTAGTAGTAGTAATAGTATGTTGATGTTGAATTATTTATTGAATTGAAGAAATTGGCATTTTGTCAATGAAAATTATTCAATTTATTATTATTATTATTGGACATATTTGAATAAAGTTTTTTGAGTAGGAAAACGAAAAAGCAAAAAAAAAAGAAGATGAAGAAGAAGAAAACCTAAGCAATGTAGAAGAAGCTTATTTACGTTGTCATGAAATACGAGAAAAGTGGTAGCGGTTATTGATTATTTGATAATTGAAAAGGAAATATAAAGCCAAAAAAGAAAAATATTCAATGTGAAATATGTTCAACAAATGATAATGAAGCTTCTTTTCTTGTCGCATAGTGGAAAAAAAGTAGAAAAAGCAAATTACCATAATTTCCACTGTTGAATAATTTCTATTCATCAAACATTGGATTTGATGAGCATCTTCGACGTAGTAGAAAGAGAGAATAGAATCTGTTTTCAAAAGATTAAAATAAATTTAAAAAAAAACAAAAGATGAAGAAAAAGAAGTGCTCTCCCACGCTTTTTATTCAAGCATTCACTTGTTTCATGCAAGAATTTCAAATTCACTTCACTGCCAATGAATGGATAAATGAATCAATAATTAGCAACGAGAATCCAACCTTGGGGCACGTTTCAAGCCCACGCTTTCAATGCCGGCGCCGGCTACTTTGTCCATCTTGTGCACACGATGCATTTGTTAGCGTTGTGCAATTTTGCAATTCAATTTTCCACTCAAACTTAGCCAGCTTCAAAAGCAGAATTATTTCTTGATTTTCTATTTCATTTTCAAATTATAAAAAGACCAAAAGAAAAACTCGTCTGATATTTTAACTCGTTTAACAAGTCGCTTGAAATTTAATTAACGCATTTTTTTTTGGATCCAATTTTAAAACATTGACGAACATTGGTTGTAGCCAATACTGCACCACTGGCCAGTCAGTGAAATTTACAAAAATTATACTTGAATATTTGAGGAATAAAAAAAAAAGAAAAGAAGATATCTCTCTCATCTTACGAGCTATTTTTGTTTTTTCTGTCTTGGCTTGGAAAAGTTATCGATGCGTGAATATCATCATCATTAATGTTAATTATAATTTTGTCGTGTCAATGGAATGGTTTGCCTTTTTGAAAAATGCGAACGTAAACCACAAGTGGGCGTGTCTTATGTAGATGGATAATACACGCGTGGGATGGAGTCGGATCGAAAGTCATCCATCCAACTGAGGCACAATTCACACTTTAGGATGAATTTGCATCGCAACGGATATTGATCGATTTCTGAAGGCGAATTCAATTCATTTGAAAATTTTCACATAATAGAAATTGAAAATGCAAAATTGCAAAAAACCAATAATCTTCGTTTACGATTGACCATTCATTTTTAAGAGGTAAAAATTTGTTTTTTCTTTCTCATAAATTCCAAACCAACAACGCACAACGTTCCTTGATGATTGTTGTGAAGCAATAAAATAAAAAATAAAAATTTCCATAAATTGCAATAAAATTTCGGTTAATCTATATGATCAATAATATGATTCGAGCGTTTGTGATCTTGTTTTGCTATATTGCCGTTGAAATGATGATCAAAATCAATGATGCGCACATTCTGCTGAAACACACACATTTTCCTGATCAATCTCACTTTATGCAATTCATAATCACTCTTTGATATATATATACATATAGATGTATGTATGTATGTTCGATGAAAAATGATAATTATTAAAATAAAAAACTGTCATCAAAAAAGAAAATTTGATAAAATTTTAAATAAATATCCAATTTCATGTAGGATAAAATTGTTCAGTTCAATTATTGAAAATGCAATCATTTTTTACACATCGTGAACAAAAAATACGAATGTAAAATTGTGGATGTGCAGCTTTTTAAAACGGAACAAATTTAACATAAATTCAATATGCAAATATGGTGGTGAACAATATTGTCTCTTGTATTTTTTTTAATTGTCACTCGCGTTAATAAAAATAGAAAAATCACGGTTGAATTATACTTTTTTCTGCTGTTCTATTATCAAATTAAATACTGTCGTGATTTAACGAGCAAATATTGTCGACGAAATTTTGCTAACGACTGTAATTTTTTTCAATTGATCATTTATTACATGAAAATCAAACTCTCTTTCAAACACCTACTAATTCTCTCCTACGTCATTGGATGACGTATGCAAAATATGAAGAAAAAAAATTTCCTCATGTTAAAACTTAACAATGGATTTAAAAAATGTTGTAATTTTCTCATTTTCTCATGCATGAAAGCGTTGAAATTTGAGATTATAAACACCACCGCCAACGACAATAATAATTGATTTGAAAATATAGTTTTAAAAACTTTTATGAAATTTAATTTGAAATAAAAAGTACAAAACTAATTTTTATATACAAAATTTTTGCATTTAAATCAAATTTCAAAATGGGCAATTTTCACTTATTAAAATCAAATGGTAATAGAAAATTATCTCTGCCAACTCACCTGATGTTAAATTTTAAAATGCAAATTCAGTGTACATGAAAAGTATGGTGAAATTGAATTGAATAAAAAAACAGAAATTAATTATTTAACGTTTTAAAAATTTGGAAATGGCAATAATGCTCATTGCACATGAAGTACAGTATCAAATATTGGTGTTGTTGTTGCTGCTGCACAAAAGTTGGTACAGTTTTTCTGAAGAAAGGTTGAAATCAATACAATTGAACAAAGATAAATAAATTTGCCAACATGTTATAACATTATAAATTTATATTTTGTGCAATTTTAAATATTGAATAATTTACAATTTAAAAATTGAAAAGCAATTTTGTCATGTTGAATTGGAATAATTGAAATGTGATATGATTTTCAAGTATCATGTGTTGAGAAATTATTTTAAAAATTTCCATAAAAATGCAATAGAAAGGGGAAAATGAATTTCAGCGTTGTTGAATATTTCAAAAGTAGACACTAAACGTGTAGATGTCAAAATGAATTGGAAAAAATAAATAGAATCTATTTTTGGATTTTTCATTCAAAAAGCTTGATGTGTTAATTTGTCTACTACTACTACTACTACATTAACTGTTTAATAAAATAAAAATATAATATAGAAAACGAACATAATTTTTAAAAATTGAAAAGTCTACTCACCAGAAGATTTTTTAATTCAATCAAATTATTATTGATTTGTGAATCATCAGGACGAACAGTAGCGGTAGCATTAGTTGTAATACCGTTTGCTGGTTCAGTCACCGGATCACCGATGTTGGATGTTGGATTTTTGGCTTCCAGCTTATCGTCCATTGAGCTGCTTTTCCTCAGAGTGTTGTTCACTTCACGCTCAGGATCGACCGACGAATCCGCCGGTGCCGTGCAATAGATTGAATGAAACGGCTGAAAATTATTCTTCGGACCTTTTCTCTTTTCAGGCTTCTTCTTCTTCTTCTTCTTTATTTTAATGGAAAACTTTGAACTGAGCTGACTGTCCGTGGTCGACTGGTCAGTGTCCGAGAGAAAAGAACTTGCCGACGAGGTGGTGTCCATCAGCGGTGAATATTTCACCCGGCCACTCAGCAAAGCAGAGCTGTCCGATGCGGCCACACCCCGGCTCGTTGGAAACGGTTGATTAGCTTTCAGCGGCATTTGTTCTCCAACACTGGTAGTAGTTTGTTTTGGATCACAATTGACAGCCTCTTCCTTTGATGGCTTGTAATTGGCAGCAGCAGCAAAAGCTGACGTTTCTGATTTAAACGCTGACGACGAAACTGAATCAGCTTGCTTCACTCCTTTCGACATTTTGGAACTTGAAGCTTTCACTAAATTTCCCAAAAAATAGTAAAAAATTAACACCGCCATATGCAAATTAAACACACATGTATATTTGCTTATTTCAAATAGAAACAATAATTCTTACATCAATAACATTGACCATATGCATAATTATTTCATTTTTTTGATTTATGAAATTCAACTTTATTAACTCTCATCTTTACTGTGATCAACAATGAAAATAATTCTTCCACTGTAAATGCAACAATTTGTACCTTTGCTTTTTATGGAAAATCATTCGTCGATTTCTATTTTTCTTTCTGTTAAAATTATCATTAAATATGATCGATCATTAATTCTCTTTAGTGTCCATTTTGTTTCTTCCATTGAAGTGAAAATAAATTTCCACTCAACTGATATGATTCACTTGTCAAAATTGTTCGTTCACTGAATTTTCACTTACAATCTTATCTGTGTGCACTTTTCAGTTTTGATAACTAATTCAAAAAGAAAATTAATTTTTTTTTTCAACTTTCATTGTAAATTTAAAATTTTCCTTGTTAGCCAATTCCTCGCATAACCTTCACCATGCAAAAATGCATTTAATCAATTTTCAGCTTTTTTCATGTTCGAGAAAATTAATAATAATAAAAAAATATGCTTTCATCATCCATTCTGCATTGTTTGATGACATCAGTGTTCAACTGATTGCAAAAAATAATTGAATGAATTTTATAAATTCTTCTACAATTGCACACGTTGCATTATTTTATAAAACAAATCTAAGAATTTCAAGCATTTTGCTTTTGCTTTGACAAAGCATAATTTCCAAGCAAAAATGTCAACTGCGATGATAAAATTGAATTCAATATAGCTTGAATTTATTTTTTTAAAAACTTATACCACATATAATCATATTTTTTTTTATTTTTTGAAATAAACCATAAAAGCTATAGTAACAAGAAGAAACACAATTAACCAATTTTAATTTAAACGCAGAATCGAATGGAGAAATCTTTGACATGCAACTTAAATGATCCATTAAAATGATTACAATTAAAACAAACAAAACATTCATTTGCATATTTATTTATTTATTTATTTGATGTAAATTAAAAAAACGAAAAAATTCAAATCACTCTCTGGTGATTATAAAAATTATGATTCAATAATTTTTAAAGCACATTATAATGCACAGATGCATTTTTCATTTTGAAAATTTCTCTTCATCAATAAATTACCCTCACTTACCAAACTTATTTTTAACAATGCTTTCCAGTGATACTGTATTTTGCATAAGTTCATTTTCATACTGCTGAAAAATGAATAATCATTAATGATAAACATCACTGAAAATAATAAATCATTATAATAATATGCATCATTTATTATTATTATTATTATCCTAAATCTACAGCTAAACATAAATTTCAGTTACACTATTATAAATATGACTTTTACAACATTAACAAATAAATGCAAATTTGCTAATGCACAATTGAATTGCAATTTTATAAAATGAAAAATATATTTATTTTTCATCTTTTCATGTTTTAAATAAACCTCACTAAAAAACATAAATAATAAAGTTATTTTAAATAAGTAAATGAAAAAATGTAGGTAAATGAATGAAAAATTTATATTTTTAAAATGTCTATAGTTTTCAATTTATGCTAATGGAAAATAATAGATAAATCATTTTAAATTATTAAAATAATGTTTATTCTACTCCACTTTCAAAAATTAAATAAGCAACTAAAGCTTGTTTTAATATTTTTTTCAAATAAAAAATATCAAACGTTATAATAATTATTATAAATGATTTATTATGCGTTTGAAAACTAAACATAAACACTTCATCATTAGATAAATTTCTTTTAAAAGTTATGCTTAGAGAAAATTGAATTATAAAGCATATTGTAATTTTAATGCAGATGCATAATAAAAATTGTATGTATGAAAATTTCTACAAAACACTTACTTCCCAAATCAAAGAGAGACTGGAAAAATCCAAGCGGATGAACTGAGAACGTTGACTTACTATTGCTGTGCATGGTTGACGCTGTTTATTTAAGGCACCTTCTCCAAAAGTGCATCCAGAATGTAATGTCTTAATTTTTACAAGTTCCTGAAATTATAAGAATATATAATAAATTGAAAAGTTTTTAAACAGATTGGAAGAAAATGTACGAATGAGTAATCTTTTGTTATAAGTTCATAATAAAATAAAATGAAAATTCCTTCAAGGCTCTTGTGATTTTGTCTTTTAAAAATTATTATATAGCTTGTTCTTTTTTATACAAATAAACCTTAGGCATATTTCTATCTTAATAATTCATAATGAAAAATTTGTTCAATAAATGAAAATGAAAATCAAATGATATGGACTTGCAAGCTCGAACAATACATTTTTAATTATAAAATGAAAAGCAAACAAACAAACAAACAAACATGGCTTCAGCAAATTTTAATGTGTATATTATTAAAACAAATAAAAGTATGCATTGAGTATTGAATAAAATTGAATACGTACTAAAGATTTTTCCGGATCATAACAATACAAATCTACTGAACCATCCAATAGCGCATACCAATTACTGCTAGGTTTTCCTTCGCAGAAGACTGAAATGTCCATCCACATGTAAACAGAATTAATTTGTTTATATATGCATATGTGTGTGCGCGCGCTCATATTGTATTTTAAAATAAAGAAACTTTTTAATGATAAATTCAATAAAATTATAATAATAAATTATTATAAAGTAGCATATTAAATAAAAAGATAAAGTAATAAAATGAATGAATAAATTTGAATTTATAAATTCAGAATGTTATGAAGAAAATGTCCTATTGCAAAATTGCAAAAATAAAATTCTTACTTTTGTAATAAATAATTTTTTATCTTATTTGTAATTCAATTTATTGGAAAATGAAACAGAATTATTTTGAAATTAAAATGCAATGCACATTTTAATAGATTTGAAAAAGTGAAATAAAATTTCACAATTTCAATGCAGGATAGAAACGATCATTGTTATTGAACATTTCAAATTATCATGTATACTTTAAAAAATAAAAAATCCAACGCATAAATTTTAATTAATAAAATTTAAAATTTTTAATAGGGTTATTCACTTTGAAACGAATGTTTATTTTCAATGAGAAAATGAGAACAATTTACTTACGAACAATGCCGGCGTCAAGTTCTTCATATAAGCCGTGAGAGGCTAGCAGTTCCACTAATTGCTGACTGAAGTGTTCAAACGCTGCAACGCCGCGTATTCGATCTGCCACTAAATTGTACTCAGCATGGGAAACTTTTTTGATGCTAATAAAATAAAAAATTATAAAAGCTTCTTCTTTTTCAAAAGTTACTAAAGCAAGCAGTTGGCTTGTTGTTTCATAAACCAACAACAACAAAATTCCACTATACCAACAACAATGTCCGTATCCTTACCTCATTTCACTACATCTATCAATCGATTTTATGAAAATTCATTTCAATATGGCAAGTGAGAATTAATAATAACAATAAAGGTATTAAGAATAAAATTACTAAAGCAGGATTGTAGATTTCATAAAATTGTCAAAAAAGAAAAAGAAGAAGAAGAAGCTGATTAGAAATGGGAAAATCATTGAAACGCCAGTTCTCTGCATAGGAGGTTACAATGCTACAATCGTATATAAATTTTCACTTTACCAGAAGGTTGTCTGAATAAGAATTGATTTTAATACGGCAACATTCATGGGAGAGGAGAAGCGTAGTTCAAGAAGATCGCGTGGTTTCGATTAATGCATCAGTTTGAATCAATAAGCGAAATTTCCTCCCTTCTGATCTTACCATCACTTTCTATCACGGTTCCATTTAAGCTTGAAAACAAAAAGCATTTTTTTACCTTTCTACATGCACATTTCTCTGTTTTGTACATACATATCAATATGTATCAATAGTTGAATAATAGAAGAACAAAAAGATAAAGCAACCTGCAATAATGCAGAATAGTAAATTTTAAAATTGATCAATAAGTAAAAGTTAATCAATGACAATTGAATGCATAAAAACAATTCCAATTCTGTATATTAAAAATAAGAATAATTAATTTTGAAATTTATCTAATTTCATAATTAAACTTCAAAGCTGATCAATCAACAGCTAAACTGGTTGATCAACGAATCAAAGATAAATTAATGCAGTACAAAAATTTTTAAAGATTACAATATTAATATGATTAACAAAAGTGAAAAAAGTTCACTTCATTGATGGCGTAATTTTATACCGCTTTCAGAACTTTAAAATATTGACTGAAATAGGAAAATCACAGTATTGAGCCATCTTACGACGTGCTCACTCAGTCAGATTTGGCAAACGTCATTGTCTCAAAGGATTAATTTAATTTCAGCATTCAAACAATATTCACCACTATTGACAACTGTAATTCACAAAACAGTTTGCATGATTATATTAATAGAGTGTGACATTGTTTACTTTTTGTTTGAATTTCTAAGAAAATAAATAATCATGAGCAAAAGAATTATCTGCTCATGCAATTACTTAATACTGGCAAAATTTTTTAATACATTGCAAAAATATATGCAAAATACGAAAGAAGATACCGCTAAAGAAATGCGTTTATTGTCTAAATTTTCATTTACATCAAATGAATTCTGATTAAATTATAATTAACAATAAAATTATCAGAGTGATAAATACAACAATTATTATTATTATTCATATCACTATTTGTTTTTAAATGAGTTTTTTTAAGCATAAAATAAAATTAAATAAAAGTTCCTGACATTTAAACTTAGTTATATAGCAGTTATCTAGTTTTATGAAACAACAGCATTGTTAATTTTAAAAGCAGTTATAAGCAATGCTAAACAAATATTTTTCTTTTAATATACAGTTTATTATTATAAAAGCTATAAGAAATAGTTTTCAGTACTTCAAGTAAAAATTCAAGCATTATCAATACTTTTTTTAAATAACAATTAAAAATTTTATGCACTGAAATTTCCACAATCATTTTTTTATCATTTTGAAGATAAATTTATATATTCTTTACTGCAAACTTCTAATACAACTACGGCCATATATACTAGTTAATGTTGCGCATAAAGATATAATATTGATATTATAAACATAACTGTTGCATTTCTATTTTTAAATACGAAATAAATTACTAAACTTAGTAAATATGTAAATATATGTCAACTGAATTTTTAGAAGTTCACCTTTGAGCTAATAGCCAAAAACGTTAAAATTATATGCTTATCTTAATACATTATAATTTCAATTTCCTGGAATTGCCCATATTTTTCATACATATTTATAATTATTAAACAATAAAAGAAACAATGTGTTTTCTAAACAGCTTTAAACTTTTAACCAAATTTTTCAATAATTTTGATTTATCGATTTAAAACATTTAAAATGTAATAAATAAATGAAATTGTTTAAGTAAAAACATTAGAAAATCAAAATGCTTTACAACAATGTTTCTTGTATTATTAAAATTATAATTGACTTGACGCACTGCTTTATTTTTCAAAACTGAAGTTGTTGTTGAATTTTTTATAATTATAATAATATGCTTTGCAAAGAAAATTATAAACATTATTAAATTCACTTGTTAAATGACAGTATTGCTATTTAAAAATTTCCTGAAATAAATGCAGATAATTCATAATTTTATTTCAGCATATCAAATTTGAAAAAAACACATTTAAATATAAAAGTCATAAATATCACATTTTAAATTGACATTTCAATCTGTATTCTTCAGTTTTGAGATATTTTTTAAAAACATTTCTATTTTTAATATTTAACATAATAAAATTGAAATTCATTTTATGCTTTTTTTAGATTCTCATTTATTAATACATTGAAAAATTGTGTAAATCAAAAATGCTTACCTTTTAGAGCAAAGCCTTTTTAAAGCCATTGTAAGAAGAGCTGTTTTGAAAATGTTCTTTGTTTTTGGTGACATGGCTTGCGCATCACATGGATTTGACTTAGGTGACGACATTTAAAGTTCCTTTTTCAACATGCTCATTAGGAAAATTCAGACAATCCTTTGTGATGCACAAAATATATAATACAATTCAAGAAATTTATTTACAATTCTAAGTCAACAAAACATAGAGAGAATATAATAAACTGAGTTGCAATGTAATGCCAAAATTCATGCGCGCATATTGTTTCTCCACGTAGATAAAAATGATGCAATTTTTTGCATTGAAAGATTTTGTTTAATGACACCAATTTATTCATCTAAATATGTACATGAATATTCATTAATGCAACATTGCATAAAGTTATTTTAAAATACACTAAAGATGAATAAATATTTATCATTTACTTTGTAATATTTCAAAAATTTATTTAAAAGGTAAAACATTTTTAATAGTTTCACAAATAAAAGTAAAACATTTATAAAAATTTATTTATCATTAGAAAAAATGCTGCTAATAAAATGCACGTTATAAAATATAATGAAATAACCTATTCATCATTTCAACAGTCAACAACAGCTTATTTTAAACAACGGCATAATAAAATTTAAAAAAAGTTTAATCCAAAAAAAGATTAAAAGCAACATAATTAATATACATGTCTGATGAAAAATAGATTTACTGAAATTATTTGAAAATTTTTATTTTACTTATTGAATTAATAATTGGTACATGATGATTTAAAATTTAAAATAATTAGCCACCATTCAACGCATCCCTATCATGGCGCAGCATAAGATCATCACTATAAGCAACGTAACAGTACAATATTCATTAGAAAAGTATATTCAATTATTTATTTACAAAAAATAATTTACAGAACGTCTTCAGTTTATAGAATGCTTTACAAATGAATAAATTCTAGTGTTTACATAAAAACTCTAGCTATTCAAGCTTAACCATTTTGCCTTTAGCTGTTCTGCTCACATTTACATTACATTCCGTTAAGATTTAATAAATAAAAAAGAATATCTTATTCAATTAGCCTTTAATTATTTTACAAATGTTTTTTAAATCATCAATTTATCATAAATGCTATATTAAAGAAAATGGATTTTCATTTGTATGTCAAATTTGCTGAAAAAAACGTATCCTATTTTTGAGGAACTGCATAAAATAAAAATAGAATATGAAAAGTTCTTCATTTGAGTTAAAATTGTGAGCAATCAACTGAATAATTGATTGCAATCAAATTTAAAAACTAATATAATAAATGTCTGCACTGCACAAATGCACTGCTACTAACTTAAAGCATGCATTTCTTGTTAAAGTGCTTTATATATATATATATATATATTCATTTATTTATTTTTATTTATTTATTTATTTATTTATTTATGTCAATTATTACATTATCAATAACATTTCAAAGAAAAAGATGTAATTATTAGATAAGTGCATTATTGAGCCAACAATAATGAAAATAGTCACGCATTAAAACAGCTAAAAAAATCAACTTGCTCTTAAAAAAGCTCAGCATTCTAGCAGAATTCATAAATCACTTTGGTAGCAAATCAAAAAAACTATTTGCACAAATAAATGCAATAATAAAGTGCCTTACTGTAGATATTGAAAAATAAAATGAGCAAATATTGCGATGTCAGGCAAACTACATTACTGAAGTAAAAATAAAAATTTAAACTTACCTGAGACTGCAAACAACCATTTCAAATTTTTACAGGCTACGGATATTCTGCCAAAATAATCAAACTTGCAGCAAATTACGTTTCTCATGATAACAAGGCAGCATAACTGGAATTGCAGCTGCTGTTAGTATACCTTTGCGGTAGCGTTGTATTTATACAGATGTCTAACTATTGTTCATTACAGTAATTGTAATCAAAACAGAGTCACAGTGGCAGCTTTCAAATATATATACGTAAATTTAAAATACCAGAAATTAATTTTATTTTATATTTAGAAATTTAGACATGTTTATTTAATAATAATTTATTAATAAATGAAAAACATTGCTTTTTAGCTGTTGTGAGTATTTCATATTAGCTAAGCATGAATTAACTTTATGCTAGTACAAAAATGCGCGATTTTATTCATGATTCATGATATCTAGATGAGCTTTTCTAAGTAAAAATATACAAAGGATATCAGTAATATAATAAATGTTTCAAAAGTATAGAAATGCTAAATTCATTTTGTAGGTAGTTGAATAAAGCATTCATTATAAATATTTTTTTAAATAATGTAAGATATGAACAATATATTAATCAAACAGACATGAATGAATAATACAATGTATAATATTTAATTGTTACATATGACATATTTCTCTCACAAAAAATCCTATTTACTACTCCATAAATTTATTCAACTCTATTATTTTTCATTAAAGAAAGCCAAGACCATATTACAAACCATTTTTTAATTAACTGTTAATAAAGCAATGACATAAAAATGCAAATAATAATTATTTTAGAAAAATAGAAAGTATACTGAAACAACTACAGCTAAGTGCACCGTTAAATATAAAATAAAAAAAATATATTAAAATTTTTTTTGAACTTGTGGAAACTAAAAAACATACTTAAAATAAAAAAGCCTTTCAATGTAATATATTAAATGCAATAAATTGAAACAAATACGAATGATCTGCAGACAAAAAGAACCCAAAAATATATAAATTCTAAGTTCTATAATAGTTGCAATATATATTTGTCTTCCTTACTATTTCTGTGGCAAAATATGCAGAAATTCTATTACTAACAGTAATGCTTAATAATCTCAAAATGTCCAAATAACAAAGCTACAGACCAGAAAATAAACAAAATAAAAATGAAATAATGACAATATAAAGTTCCAAAACATGGAAAACATAAAAAAAATCTAAATAAATAAGAAATAAAAAATCAATTTGCTGAAAATGTTTACTGCTTCCTACGGGATGATCACAGTGATAACTGAAATTTATTAGGTAACATTAGAACTTGATTCTGAGATACGGTAAATTTTCAAAACTTTTAGTATGAATGGTATGTATACTAGGAGATACAATAGCTGTCATTAGATTCTTACGACTAATAATGTCTATAATGGTGCCCTCGCAAATAAAATTATTGTAAGAGCCACAGTATTTGAATGGTGAGAAAGAGGGATAAAAATGACTCTAAGTGTTTTATCAGGAAAACACAAAATTATGTCTTACTATAGTGATTATAGTGCAAACCAATGACTACTTTCTATATACTGTCTTAGCGAAAGCAAAAGCAGCAGATCAACATCACTGTTTCAATAAAATTAAAATATGGAAATAACAACTCTGACCATAGATAGTCTTTGTCACCATAAACTCCTTCAATGCATGCACATAATTTATAAATATGAAATGCAGATGTTGCTTTTACTATTAATCAACAGAAATGTATATTTTATCGAAAGCTTATGCAGCTTAGTCATATTAAGCTGAACCTGAAATGCAGCTAATTACATGAGTAGTCGTGCAATTTGAAATACCAAAACAGGAAGAGCAGTTGCACATCATAGTGGTATCATGATGCTATGAGAAAGATCAGGAAGAAAAACCTGACATTGTACTGTTTTATAACCAAAGCAAATTCGGCGTAGACAATTTTGACCATCCATTCTGACTGTATACCTGCTGGCGGCGCATCCGTCAGTGGCTGATGGGTTTTGGTCCAACATTTTGGAACACGCAGGTGTGGCTGCATTTTTTTTGTGGAACTACAAACATCCAGAGTGGAACGCCAAGATATCACACTGAAGAAGATTCTTTTTTATGGGATATGGGAAGAATCTTGTGGAAGGCATTTTTCAGAAACATGAGGCAACTCTGCCACAATCATTGCCTTACTGAGTTAGAAAAGCGATTGAAGGTTTGTTCAAGTAAAAGTCATCCCGCAGGTACAAGTGTGGAGTTTTATCTGGTGACTTAGATAATTCTAGCTAAATTATTATGGAACAAAAATATTGGACATGGGAAGCATTGATAAGTCAACCATCAGCTGTCCAATTTGTGTAGATGCTTTGTCGAATTTGCAGCAAGCTGCTTTTGACAAAATAAAAATGTTAAAGTTTGAAGTGGATAATTTTTTAAAGATCATTCTTTTTCACACATAGAGATTCATTTAACAGTTCAGTAAAGTTAGAGCTGAACATTTCAATCTGAAATGCAAAGTTTCACAATAATTAAGTTTTTTATAGTTATCATTCTGAAAACTGCGCTCAATTTATATATGCTAGAGAAATTTTTTAAAAGAAACTCTGGAAAATGAAATTCAAAATGTTTTAAATTTTAAAGCAACAACAAATGTCTTAGAATAGAAAGCATTGTCAGTGAAAGATGATAATGAGAATTGTTGTTCAAATCAAGCAAGCGTGCTGAACTGCAATGGAAAAACAACAATGAAAAATGTGGCAAGTGAGCTATTGAATTCATTTGAAAAGCTTCCAGCAAAAATGGTACTTTTTTTAACGGTCGTCAGTGAAAAGTGAATAGTTTCATTTTAGTTTTCAGAAGGGAAAATTAAGAAATCAAATGAGAAATCAATAAAAAAAAAGCGTAAATAAATATGGAATGAATTTTTTACTTTATTCAAATGAAAAATAAAAGTTGCAAAAAAGTGTTATTATTATTATTGTCAAAAATATTCTAGTGAGAATTTGTTTCTTTATAAAAACGTTTCTTTTTATAACTTAGCATTTTTTAATACTAGAATTTGAAGAAAACTGATGAATAACGAAAGCTTTGAATAAAAATTACAAATTATACAATCTGAAATAATATTGTATTTATTATTGTGAAATGTTGTTCTTATTTCAAAAAAATTTAAATTTTATAAAATATAAAAATTTAATAAAAATATAAATTTGAGATTTAATAAATAAATATCAAAATAGTAGAATATAATTTAAAAAAATTACTAAATGTAAATTGTAAAATCAGAAAAATGAACCTAGTGCAAGCAAACAAGAATGAAGAAATTTTTAGCTTTTAGTTAACTTATTCGTAATAATTATTAGCAAATCATAAAAAATGAAAATACAACAAGCATGCACAATTATTTTTAGCTTCAGAAAATTGCATGCATTGCTTTTGATCGCAATCGCACTGTTTTGTATTTATCATCAACTGAATAAATTCTTCAACGATCACTGCATTCATTTTGGCTGATTTTATAAGCTTGTTTTTATTTTGCTTTTCCGTTGCTTGCTTGTGATCAAAAATCAATTATTGGCAAAAATTTCTGACTTTCGTACAGCTGAACTACATTGTCAAAATTAAAACGCCAGTTGAGGCGCTTCAGTCGCTGGCTAACTGAAAAACTAAAATTAATAAACAAATTTTCAAACAAAGCTTCAATAGCGTGGTGGTGGGGTCGGTAGTTGCGTGGGCGTGAGACGGAACGATTTTAAAGCGCAAGTAGATTTTTTTTTTATTTGTGACAGAAAAACATGATTTGAACTGAAAATGAAAAACAAGCTTATGTGTGAAAGCATCTAAAAAATATGCGAACAACAATGATCAGTATGGTGATAAGTATTTTTGAAAAAAAAATTGTGTAATTATGAGCAATATTTTATGCTCAGCAGTTTTCTTGTAGTAAACAACGCTGGCCGTAAAATTTTGATTAAATTCAACGGCGGCGTTCAGTGTTAAACGTTTTCGTTTTGCTACGTTCATGGCACCGGCCGGCGGCAAAGGGGGCTGGTTTTAATCTAAGCTCGCCAATCTGAGCTAGCATAACTGTTTTGTCAGTGGGGCAGAGTGGTCGCTTTAAAATTTTCATTTAGCAGTGTTCAATTTTGTCAATTATTATCATTTCTAATGTTCTTCGGTCTTTTGTTGTAGAAATCATGAGCCAAGATACCACTGGAAGCGAAGTTCCATCTACTAGTTCATTTCAGCGTTGGGTATTCCCTAATAAGGAGGAGTTACATAATCAAATGGTGAGATTGAACATGGCCAAGAAAGACGAACGAAGATGGCGCACGCAAAACATTGTACAGATCCGGTACCGATGTAAGGAAATAAGGAAGTTTCCGCATTGTGATGCTTACTTTACTGCAAGATGTGATGCCGATGGTAGTATAGAGTGCTATGGTGGTGTTGTGCACAATCACAGTTATCGAAAACCAACTACACGGCTACCATCACCGGTACGAGCGAAGGCCTTACAATGTTTAAAAGAAAAAATTACTGATACGGAGACGATAAATAACATTTTAATTAGGATAGGATACAATGTACAAAGAAAGCAACTCCGTCGTTTTTTAGATTATCACATAAAAAAGGAAGTGAATAAAAAATCTTAAAAGCAAATCTGGTTCTTTAATTTGTTTGCTTTTTTAAAAAATTTCTACTGCTTTTATTTACTGTCACTTTATTTATAACACTATTTCATAAAATAATTATGTGCTATGTGTATTGTTTTTACATTGACTAATGAATGTTCCTTATAAATCTTAATTTAAATTTATAGAATACTCTATTTTCAATTGAATAAACCTTTTTGACTTTATAAGAAATTATTTAAAAAACAATAAAGTTCACATTTTTGAAATGTGCTATTTAAGTTATGATAAAGCTTGCACTTTTGCATTTCATATATGAAATTTGAATTCTGTGCTGCTTGTTTCAAAAGTTGATTTTGTTATTTTTCATTATGGAGAAAATAAAAAGTAACTAAAATTTGGTAGAAGTAATTTTGCACTAAATCATTAATGGAAAAGCTTCTGAAAATTAAAATTAATTGTTGAATAAAGTTGAAAGACTTTACTCTTATTAGTTTCAAAATGGTGCAACATACTACCCAGCCGCTGGCTTTACTATACCTCATAACAACAGACTACGTTGAAAACGCTTTAACCTTCATCACGCAATTTTATTTCCTCTTACTGTATTAGTTATTTACTTGAGATTTCTTTTCATTTGTTACAGTCAGTATGTAATGCTGTTACAGTTGTTAAAATGGCTTCATATTTTATTCATTTTGCTTTGATGCATTTCAGTTTTTTTTCAGGAAAAAACAAAAACAAAAGAAACAACAAATAAAGAGATCATAAGAATATGTTAATTATTTTTCACTTTGTTTAAAATAATTTTACAACAGAAAATAAAATAGCTTTCGAATTGAAAAGCAATTTTTACACTTTTATTTTCCAGTTGAAATCTTCAAGTATCCAAAATTGAGAAGAATGCTGTGAATTGCACTTTTCAAGTGTTGGTAAATGAACAACAGATATTTCAGCGAGATTTACCGGAGCATTCAAACATAAACTGCTTTGACGATGAATTAACAGAGATTTCTAAAAAATAAAAAAAATTCCATCCGAAACTGTAATATTATGATTATAAAAATTTTAGTTACTGATTTTGAATAAATCCATTTTTCACTGTTTGATTCACTGCATTCTTTTAACTGCACAATCCAATGACCATTAAAAACTTCGGTCGCTCCGAGACATTGGTGCTCATCACTTTTCAAATACCCATTTTCATAAAGATTCCACATCTAAATAAGTAACTGAATTTAAATAAGTGCATTGAAATTCATTTTTAATCTTTTATGTCAATAATTGGTTACTGTACTATTATCTGATAAATTATGTCTGAAGGAAATTTTAATTTTTGAAATGTACAACATTTTGAGCTAACAAAAACACTATGTTGGAAGCGAATATGATAAGAAAATAAAAGTTATTTTTCCTTAATAAGTTTTTAACGCCTTCCCCTCTGTAGGGTTGTTTGATTCTATAAACCCACCTGCCACATATCGAACCCAACTGTACAGACTTCTACATCAAGGGAATTCTTCCGTTTAGTTACGCTCTTCAATTTATTAACCAAACAATAACCATTAGCTTGACTTTTTATCTAGATAGAAATTGATTTAATATAAATAAAATATGAAGTACCTGCAGCATATTTGTATATGTTGTGCACCGCTCAGCTGATACACGTTTTTCATTTTTCTTATTTAATGCAGCATGAACATATACAAGCTGTAAGCAAGTGTTTGATGGAACACTACGAATCTAAACGCCACAAATTTACGTACAAATTAAAATATATACGCTAAAAGTATTAAAATAAATCAGCATATATAATATCTTATTAATTTATTCATTTTTAATAATTATGCTTGATCAATAACATTAAAATGAATAAAATACAATCCTTTAATTTGAACTATTTGATGAATTGATTTAAATTGTTTTTCTTGTTAAAATGTTGAATAAATAAAGACTATACTTTTTGATACAATTTAATATGTTATGCATAATTTTGCTTCAAGACTTTACTAAATTTTTAAATTTCAAAAATTTCTTTACACTTTCCAGATAGCATTACTTACTCTACCAAAGAATGCATTATCTTGCGGCATAAAATGATCTGGCCAAACATTATCTAGATACCATGCAAAACTTTTGCATTTCAATCTTTTTCTAAGTTCTTTTCGCTCGCTGACGTCAATAGTTTTAGATATATTTTTAGCGGCTGCAAATTATTACCAAATTTTTAATTTTAAAAGCATTTTGAACTTGTGGAAAACTTACCAGAAGAAATAATGTAAAATAAACTTTTCCATTCATCCATCCACACTTCAGCTACCCTCACTAAATTTGTTGTTAATGTCCTGGCTGAATTACCACGAGGAAAGTCATGTGGTGACTTTTTACGAAAAACATGCCCTACATGGCTGCATGGTATAATTTCTAATTGACCGCCACATTGCCATATCTTTAAAATCAATAAATATATTAATATTATTTTTTTTCAAAGTCTAAGAATGTACATATGAACATGTTTTACGTTAAAATTTTTAGAATTTTTTGATTAAATTAAAAGTTGAAATTGAAAGACTAATAACTAAAAAATGCCTTACTCTGAAGGACATTTCTAAATTTTCACCACCCCATATTTTCATTTCTTTATCATAAGCTCCAATTTCAAAAAAAAACTGACGATCAATGGCAAAAAGCCCACCTGCTATTGTTGGAGTTCTAAAATTATAATTTTTACATCAAAATGTAATCAAAGTTTTCATACCTCACTGGATGAGTGACATCATTGCCTCTGCGTTTTAACTCAGACGGTGGAGATGAATACCATCGAAATTGTAAATTCCAATTAAAACCACCGCGATAAACATCTATTCCTTTCTGATATTGAAATGTCTCATCATTAATTACGTCAATAACTGGAGCAACAGCAATTTTTCTACAAATATTTCTTTTTTTTAAACAATGCAAATATTTTATTGATGAAATAATTTAAAATAATTAAATGCATAAATGAAATTGATATAAAATTTTATTTTTACCTATCAAAAGCAATTCTGTCTAATAAGGGTTCCAACCATCCTTCAGTGCATTCGCAGTGCGAATCTAGAAAAGTCAGTACATCTCCTAATGCTTTTTCAGCACCAAGTATTCTGGCTTGAATTAACCCAATTCGTTCTTTAGAACGAACAATCAAAACAGGAACTGGAAGATTTACCACAAAATTATCCAATGTCTTCTTCAAAAATGCTGAAAATTATAATGCATTTCAAATTGTTTCATTTAAATTCCGATAAGTTTACCAACAACATCTTCACTTTAAATTAAATAAGCCTTTTTACTTTAATTTTTGAAAATGGCAATGATTTCATAATATAACAGAGGCATTTTAATGCCTAATCACTGTTGCATAAAAACATATTTTTTCTATTTGCACTAATACCCCGCTTAGCGCTGTTTCTAATTGGTGTGTCACGTGACTTTTTTTTGCTTATTCATCAGCTCATATATTCAAACAGTCAGTGAGTCATTCGCGATAATGCGTTTGGTGTTCTTGTATTCTGTTAGGTTTTATATATTTTGTCATACATTTTTGGCGTGTTCAGTGTATTACGTCAGCAAGAAACTGTGCAAGTGATGGCAGCTCAAAAATGCAAAGGAAAAGCATTTCTCTAAATAAAAACTATTATAAACATGTGCAATAACGAATCCATTTAACACTGCTTTGATTAACGTTCTCTTTTAGTATCAAATCCTGAGCATTAAGCAGGGTATTGGTGAATTTACAAAATGTTAATTTAAATTTTTATGTAACTTAGCAATAGACAGATTTTACAGTCATGACTATTTTATAAAAAATGGAATCAACAACCTAATAATAAATTCAATAACATCTAGCGCTAAAAAAATTTTCATTTACGTAAATGCGATGGGGAAAATGATGCCTAAATTTTTTAAGAAAAGAAAATGTGTTGTTTTACTCTAAATTCACCTTATAAATCATTGTCATCATGATTAGATGAATGACTTGATGATAATCAGTCATTGGTCACATAATCGTGCAATTAGCTTTTGCTAAAAGAAGAAATGTAAATTGTAGCGAAATTGTGACATTACACTTGCCACTGAAATATCTTTGCAGCTGCTGATGGCATTTTATATAAAATAGCTTAATTTAATTATAATTTATCTGAAATAACTGGACTGATTTCTGAAATTCACACTAAAAAATGCTTCTGCGTATAATTAGATTTAAAAAATACTGAATAAGATAAATAGTAGATAATTTCCTATTTATAAGAAAGTAACGCTCCAAAAATCAAGTTAAAAATTACTTTTTTAAGATTCTAAGAATTTTAAGAATTTTTTGTTGGCTTATTTATAATTCATTTGTAACAAAACTATGCAAGGAAAATAATTGCGAAAGAAACTTATTAAAATACCTCTTTGACTAAAATCATCTACAAGGATGATCTCTTTAAGCAGTTTTCTTGGCGATCGATTGATGACACTGAAAACAGTACGAAGTAAAGTTGACCATGCTTCATTGTGAAATACAATAATAACGCTTGTTGTTGGTAAAACAGATGGGTAAGTTTTATTACGACAAGCAGCGCGTCTAGCGTCAATAAGTGTTCGATTCAATGGAATTCGGTCGCTTGCTACAATATTAAACTGGTTGATTTGAAAAAGATGCTTTGCAAGTTTTGAATCATTATCATTCAAATTAACTGAACGACCATGTTCACCCATTTCAGATATTGGTGCAAATCGGTTTGCGTTCAACTCTTCTAAACAAAAAAGTCAAAATAATTATTAATATTCAAAATTTTTGACAATACAGTATAATAATTTACCTTCAGTGTAGTTAATTTTTGATCTATCATCTGGTAACGGTCCGTTAAAATGACCAACAATGACTTGCATTTTAATTCCTTTCCTTTCTGTGTCTTCATTTTTCCACATTTCTGATTTTATGTCAAAAAGTCCACTATCAGTATATAACATAATGTTGGTGATGCAAAACCACAGTAGAAGAAAAGAAAATATGATTATACATATTAGTCCAGTTCGCCGTCTCCATTTTCGACGCAGCATAATTTATATGTATATATTTTTTATCAACTTCTCTTCAAGCTGTGATTCCTGCTTGAAAATCCACTTCAGTGTTCATTTCTGTGCAGACAAAAATTGAGGCCTGTCCTCGACCTTTGGTTGAAAAAGTTAGACGGACGTTGCTTGTTCTGTCAAAAATATAGCAACAGTGAAACTTGTTCCCCCTACACTTTCTATTCTTCAAAAACTGGCCAATGACCTTTTGCAGATGCCGGTTGTCACGCTTCATCAGTACTATGTATCTGTTAAAGGTCACTTTTTTGTATTAGCTATATATTAAATATTTAAATATATTTTTGATTTTTGAACAACACAGAATATTAACCAAAAAACATTCTAAATTTTAAATACAATGTAATTATTTTTCAACTTTTGCCGGTAGGGTGAAATTTTCACTGACTGCAGTGTTCACTTATTGGTTTGAAATTTTCATTGCTTCATTCATTCATTGATTGAAAGTTGTTATACATTATAGTTTGAGTTTATTGGCCTCGAAGAATCAGTACTCCATTAGCTAGTAATTTCTAATATTTCATTTGCTAATAATTCCTAATTGTGAATGGCTGCAGCATTTTACGTTTCATTGGTGAAAATATATTCATTACCACTTTCATAACTTTTTAAATGTAATTTTTAACATTTTTAAATTTTAATTGAAATTAATGATATTTTTCTAATGATGGTCAAACTTGGGCTAAATCTTTACCGGGTTTTCCTACTGGTCGTTGAAAGCGTTATCTTATTGGACGTTTGTACCATTTTTTAATTAGTTCGTTTATTTATTGGTTTAAAGTTTTTCATTGTGATTAGCTGCAATATTTTTCGTTTCATTGGTCCAAATATTTCCATGCAATTTTCATGACTTCAGTGATGAAATTTTTAACATTTTCAAATTTTATTCAAGTTACCTTAAACACAGTTCATAAAATATGTAAATTATATGTAAAATATATAAAATATAATGAAATATAATAATTTACTCTGAATTTTATACTTTTTAATAATTATTTTCAAAAATAATTCCTTTTATTATTCTACATTTTATTGTATCACGATGAAGTTATATCAAATAATTCAAGAACAGCAAAAAGAACAAGCAAAACTGCAATCTTTTTTTTCATTATTAAACAACAGCAATTATCACAACAATAAGTGACAAATATCAGTGAACAAAGTAAAAACGATGAAAAATGACAAAGGAAACAATACAATACAAGTATAATACAAAACCACCACTTGGAAGGCGGCATTAAATCAGTTCTGGAGCTAAGTACATTACAGCTTATAGAAACTGTTTTAACGTGGGCTTACTGCTGGTGTATCACAAGCACCAGAATGTAATTGGATACACTTTCTCACAGCAAAAACTCTTGTAGCGCCTTCAGGCGCTCGATTAATTCGCACCATTTGTAATATAGAGAGTTTATTATAAACTACGGAATACAAGATAATACAATACAAAAACAAACAAGTAACTAAGCTTGCTCGTTAATCATCCATATATATATAGCGTCAGTTGAGTCGTTACTCTATGCAAATACTTGAATGATACGAAATTAGCATAGTTCAGAGTAGATCCGAAGGCTCTATTTCAACACTTCATTCTCTTAAATTTATCAGGAATTTATTGGTCCTGATGATTTCTTGGAAGTTTAGGGAAGCGTTTTACCTGTTGGTTGTACATTACATTTCTGGCTTGTTTAAATACTAGAAACTGGCCTGATGTTGATGCTCAGAGGAGACGGCCGCCGCCTCTTCATCATAACCTTAGAGATAAATTTCATTTTTTTCTTACTTTGCTTTTTCAATACCACCTTTTTTCCATCTTATATGCCAAGTGCTGATCCACTGGACAAGTTATCATGTGTGGTGTCTGCTTTAGCACAGTTGTCACATCCAGGTTGGTGGATATTGCACCCTTGCTTATCCTATACCAAATCAAACTAATCGTTAGTAACAAGTAAAATATGCAGTACATTCAGCACATACTTTCGAACATAACCACTATTTCATCTTTGTACTGGTATGTTTCAGTTTGTAGGCCCTGTCTTCATAGACAAAGGACAAACCACCTTGATTTTTTTGCAAGACGCAACTCAAAAATATTAGCCGTTAACAGCAGAAAACTACAAACTGAACTGAAGGAAAATATTCTCTCTTCTATATATTCACTGGTATATTGTTCAATGGGTTGCTGCTTTTCATCGCTTAGATCATCAGCGGTAGCGTTTCTTGATTACAATAGCTGCAGTAATGTTTCTGTTATACTCCGCTTAGTGATCATACAACTTCAGGTGGAGTTTACTAGCTTTCTGCTCAGTTGGCTATTCCAACTTTCCAAGTGGTTATTGGTTTAATATTAACACCATATATTTCAAAGCGGCAGCTGATCAGTTAATATCCACTCCTGTCAAAAGTATTGGATCAGTGCTGCCAAGCTATCTTCATTGCAGGAATTGATGGTCATTGGTAGAACGTGATCAACGAAGGGACTTGATGTGTCCTAGGCGGTCGATTGTTTTGATAATTCAGTGACTTCATTTCACAGATCTGCCATGGTTCATTCAGCGTTAGATTTTGTAGCTAATGTTGATACTGTGAAGCTCATCACTTTGTAAAGACTTACTCACTACCAGACTTACTAGCTTTTGAATTGTGTTTCATTTGACATAATGCCTTCCTTCTACTAAATTGTGCATTGAAGGGATTGAATTAAAGAGTGACGCTTTGAGCACAGAATGGTGGAATTTTGACAAAGATTGCTCACACAGGCATGCTCAGTAATTCTAAATTGCAAAGTGTATTTGTTGTGAAAGCGTTTATATAGTGCTTAGGTCATCACAACCCTGTAACCTGACCCATAAATATTTTGCATAATTATCTGTTGCAAAAGCAATGTTTGCCCTGAAAAGCATTGTTTGTCCAGTTATAGAAGCGCTTCCTCATTAATTTTCTACTACGCACAGTTTTAGAACTCAGCCATCATGATAGAATAAAAATATCTTATCATTCAACAAAGGACAGCAAATAAAATAAAAATTATCTCCCCTTTACGAGATTTTAAATACTTGTACAATGTGGGTACAAATTAGAAATTGTAAGTGATCCCTTCATTATCTTTCAATTTTATCTCTCGATATTCTTTATTTACTTTGCAATGGCAATGATGATATTTCCTGAGCACATTTAGACTTGATTAACTCAACTTTATTTTTCAATGATATGTTTTCATATGCTATTACCTTGTAAGGGTATGTGGTCATTCCAAAAATTATTTATAACCATGGGAATTAGATTTGCAGTCAGCTGTTTTGTGATGATAGCTGCTCTCCAGCTAAAATTCTTAAAATTGAGACAATTGACTCATTACAAATGTGAAACAAGAGAACTGTGCCGCAGTCGAGGCAGCTGCTTAACAGGAATTGATAGATGGCACATGCTAACGTTTAAATGCTAAAATAATGCTCTTTTTAGGTGGCGTGATTCTTTAAATAACAAAGGCACTGCTACCATAAAAGAGCCAAAACAAAGAAGCCTTTCTTTTGTCTCAAGAGGAAAAAGACATACAAACTTTTGAAACTGCTGCCAATTTGCTCAATGGTCATCAAAATTTTTGCAACGAAACACCCAATTTTGCAACACAGTAGCTGTCTAGCATATTTTTATTTTCTATTATTAAAATGAAATTTTTTTCAGTTTTAATGTGATAGCTTCTTCCAGTTCAGCTGAAGATGAGGTTTTTAAGTCAAGCTATCAAGGGAATTTTTTTGCTTTCTTAAAGTTTATGCAAAGTTCAAAGTTTTGTACATGTTTCAATTTGATTAAGTTTCATTTTAATTTTTCATTTCAAAAGCAACAGGTTTAACAGAAGACCTATTTTAATTTAGTATGCATAAATATAGACGCTTATCTGACAGGTGCAGTTTACTGCTGAAATAATTATTCATGGCATTGCATCCCATCAGGAATATTTATTTACATTAAAAAAACTCATACCTTGTAACATAAGCTGCTTAAGTTATTAATTTTCATTATTTGTCTGATGAAACACTGGATTTGAATATTTTCATGAATAATAAAATTTTATAAAGTACTAATTTTGATAAAAATTTTAAAATATTAAAAAATACACTTGAAAAGTTATGAAAACTACAATGAAAACATTTAAACAAATGAAATGTCAACTGCAGCTGCCATTCACAATGAAGAATTATTAGCTCATGAAATTCTGACCGGCTAAGGCCAATAAAAAGCATTTACATTAGATCGATCATACTAACAGTACTCTCTGAACCAATCAAAGAATAAAACCAATAAAAATCTTAAACCAATAATAGAGCGCGAAGAAAAAATGGTCAAAATGCAGACAGCCTAGAGTGGTTGCTCAAATTTTGAGATTTTGGCAGTAATTTGTGGCACGTATGTTTACTTGTATCTATTTTGCATTTCTAACTCTTAAAATATGGCATCTGTTCAAATAATTCAATTCAGGTCGCAGTTACGCGTTGTTGGACTAAAAGGTAAAAACATGAAGCGTGAAAATGAATAAATAGAAACAATAAAATTTTTAAAGTATAATATACTGTGCAAAGCTTAATTAAATGTGATTACTTGTCTCATATCACAGATTACTTGAACAAACATCAGAATTTTTAATTAAAAAAAATAACCTAATTTTCAATTGTTTGTATTACAGTTATACCAGCAATCTTTAAATTAGTTACTAACTAATGTAAAAATAATTAAAATCTTAGTTAAATTCCTTTATAAAGTTAATAAACTTATAAAAATAAGAAATAAATTATGATGCCAAAACAATGATTAATTGCTTACTTACTTGCATTTGAAATACTGTAAATTGGAAATCAGTACTACCGTATGCTTTTTTGCATTAACCTTCTTATTGGAAAATTTATTTTTAAATTATAAAGTACAGTTTGGTTGTATTGTCATTTTAACGTTGCTTTTCATGTTTTATTGTGTAATTTTTTTCGTTTTAAAATTTATATTTGGCGGTTTTTGAATTTTAAAATGTGATATGTTGCATCTTTTTTCCAATTATATGATTGAATGCATAGAAAAATGTGCCAGATTTTTTGCATGTTTTTCATGTTGACGGTTTTATTTTGCAACAGTATTGATTTTCAATTTTGCAACAGTTTTTACAATTAAATGCTTCTTCATTCATTTTTGTGCAAAAGAAATTTCGCTTATTTGCTTTTCTTTTATTCATTCTTATGATGTTATTTTTAATTCAACAATTTTTAAATAAGATTCAATGTCGTGGACACAAGCCTCCAGCAGTCGTGGTGGAAACTGGCAGCGCAATCAAGCTAACAATGCTGCCAATTTTTTTGCTCAACCAAGTGTGAATTCTCATCCTAACTTCCGACCAACACGTATTGGTACTTTTTCAGTAAGTCTTAAGCGTACACATATTTTCTTTTTATTAAGTTTTTAATATAATTGTTTGATAGTCATTCAATGAAGGTTCATCTGGCAAAGGTCCGAAACCTCCGGAAAAGCCGATAATGCCGTACATGCGTTACAGTAGAAGGGTAATAAAATTTTATCTTGCATCATCTTTATTTTGCAGTGTTTTCAATTTAAAAAAATCTTTTATTTTGTTGTTCATTATTTTTAATCTGCATAAAGTTATGTAATTAAGTAAATGATTTTTCCTATATGAATTTGTTTTTTCAAATATTTTAAAGTTTTTGTTACTGTTTTTGATGAAATAATTTGTTTATTCTTGAACAATTATGAGATTTTTTGTATTTTATACATCAATCTTACATTTGTCTCGTAAAACAGCACTGCGAAGAGTAATTACACATTTTGCTTTCAACATTTTTTAAAATTCCACATATTTTGTGTGTTAATAATTTTGATTTGATGACGGTTTTGTTGCATCTTGATATTTTAATTATTGATATATTTAAAGTGTTATTTTTCAAGTTTAAACCTTTATTTAAAAAAGTATATTGAATTTTTATTCTCGCATGTTTCATTTTATGATATGACGTTTGTGAAATTTGAATTCAGGTCAATAGAAAATATGTAATATTTTTGTTATCTTTTAAATTTTTCAGATGTGGGAAAAAGTACGAGCTACAAATCCAGATTACAAATTTTGGGACATTGGTAAAATAATTGGTAGAAAATGGCGTGAACTTCCAGATGGAGAAAAACAAATTTACTTTGATGAATATGAGCTTGAGAAGCAAGAATATGAAAAGCAGATGAAAGCGTACCACAATTCTGCTGCTTTTCAGAATTATTTAACTCAAAAAAATAAAGGTTATTTTTTTTTAATTTATAAGTGAGAGGTTTTTTGTTTTGATAATTGAACAAATTATAGAAAGAAACGAAGCATGGCGTTCAACGCAGGTAGAATCGAGTGTATATGTTCAACCTATTGATGAAGAAAGTGACGGTGCGTTATCTGATCAGAAATGTATAAATAATGAGGAAAAAAAAATGAATAATATTTTGACAAATATTTAGAAATTGACAGCAATTATCCTCGGTATTTTTCGGCAGAACGTTATGCGAGAAATCAACGGCTTCTTGGTGAAATCTTCAGCGCAGTTGCTGTGCCAAGTGGAAATTCTATTGTAACTAGTGAACGCCTTCATACTCTTCGTTCTCAAGTTTCATCACTTACTCATCACCTTGTAAGGGTTGAATTTTGATGAAATTGTATTGAAATATTTAACTTTGAATTTCAAGGATTCGCTGCGTCAAGAGCTGAAATTGCTCCAAGAAAATCACAAAAGGAAGAAAGAAAACTGGGAATCTGGCAGTGAATTATTTTCCAAAAAGTTGAAGTTGGTTAGTTGTTATTTATCTGCTATTGTTGTCAAGGTTTTCTTCATGTTGAAGTTTAGTTAGATGAACAGCGTCCAGTGTTTAGTGAAGAAAAATATGCAGAAATGGTGAAAAATCAAAAAGAACATTTAATGACATCATATGAACGTTACAAAAACGAATACGCCAAGGAATGGAATGGAACTTCAGAACAAATAAAAGGCAAAAAAAAACTTTTAAATTACATGTTTTAAACTTTATATTTAAAAAAAAATTTTTTTTCTTTTAGCAGATGATGAAAACTTGGATGCAAATGATAAAGCGGCGACGTTGGATAATGAAAGCAGTTCAGCTGATAATGAACAGAAAGAGTCCAATTTAGAGCAGTTAGAAAATCAGAAATCAGATAACGATAATGATGGAAATATTTGCAGTTCAGAACAGTGTGATGATGTGTTGGAAGAAACATCTGAAATTGCTAAGGAAGACAATGGTAAACTTTCGCCTGAAGAATCTAGAAATGAGGACCAAACGACAGTGAAGGAAGAATTCCATCTTGATGATGATGTCTCAAGTGAAGTAAAAGTAGAAATTACTGGAGATTCAGATCAGACAGAACCAATAATTGAGACAAGCGAAACAACAACTGAGGCAAATGTCGATTTAAAAGAGGAAATTACACGTGACAATGATGATGATGATGATGATGCTGTTGATGCTGGCGATGGTGGTGATGATGGTGATGATGATCGGAATGGTACAGCTCTAAGTTCAAGTGAAAATAACACGAACGTGGAAATGGCAGAAGAAACTACATCTGAAATAGTACAATCAGATCCTTGTGAAGTTATGGAAACTGAAGAAGTACTAGAAGCAGAAAAACCTAAAAATGAAAATTTAATTGAAACAGAACCGAAAACACCTGAAGAAGCTGGTAATGAAGCAAATAGCAATGAAGTTTCAGATGAGAAAGACCAGCAATTATAATCGTTAGATATTTTCACTGATCAAAAATATGGAAATTATAATTCAGATATATTTTGTTGAATTACAGTACGGTTTTTAATGTATTCTAATATATGTATATATATATATGAAATGTATTTATACATTAATGTTTGTTTGATATGTTTCTAACTGTTTGAATTTATCCTAATTATATTGTAAAGTAAATTTTATTTCAAACTGTGATATTTAATTAAATTCTGTTTGTATTGTTTTCTTTGCATTCGTACGCTGATGTATGCAGTCCTTATCCATAATATTACTTTTAATAGTATTAACGCTCAATGTTTTCTTCTTCTTGTTGTCAGTTATATATTATGATTTGAAAATGATTGAATAATACAATTAAATAAAAAGATGGAAAATTTTTTTAATTATTTAAATTGTTTTTAAATTTAAATTTATCATTGTAGCACACCGGAATTGCGCCAACTGGCTATTGTTGTCAAACTATTTGCAAAATAATTTAAAATTGAAATATCATAAACTGAATTTTTTACTTACTAAAAAAAGGATTTTTAATGCTTGAACTCCAATCGTTTGCCATGCAGTTTAATCAAATACAAGTTAATGCATATACTTTTAATAGACAAATGTCACATCAGCTATGATTCTTAGTATTGAATTGTTTATTGTTTAACTTTGAGGAGAATGTAAGTTGATGCTAACTGAAACAGTTATTAGCATTAATATTTGTAATTAATGTAAACATGACACTTAAAATTAGGAAATTTTTAATCATTTCATTTTACTGTAGATTTCAAGCAATAATGAATTCATTTTTTAGCAAAACTCAAAATTAACTTTAAATAAATTGAAAAATAATATGCGAGTGAAAATTATGCCAACAAATAAAATTGAAAATTAAGTTACAAAGGATTTTAAACAATACGCTAAATATTTGTACGTGAGCATTAATAAATACAGTGTAACAAGAGGCCTATTACAATTTTAGTGCATTTTTCACTGTGAAAACTGATGTGTAAAACTGTTAATCAGAAAATTATATTGTTTTAATTATAACTTTTTATGTTTTACTTAAGATGCTTTTTATTTGTTTAAAGTAATTTTTTTAAATGAAGTTTTCAATTCGAAATTTAGTATAAAATTTATTTAAAAAGGTTCAATTCATTTTCTAGTAATGGCTGAATTGGACATAGATAGGATAAATGAACAGATCAAGAAGTTGGATGTAGTCGATAGTGGTACTTTTTCAATTGCTGGCAAAGGCTTGTTTTATGATGACGACGATAAGAGTAAAAGCTGTTTCACAATGTTTTATGAATTTATTTATTTATGTTCATTTTTTAGTTGATAACTTGGCAAGATCTTTGAAAGATGCATCCTTTGAAAAATTGAATTTATCGGGAAATTCTATTGGAATCAAAGCTGCGGCTGCAATTGGTGATGCTTTGAAATTGAACAGTTCGATAAAAGTAATTTGTTTAATGCATTTTTTTTTTATTTTATAGTATTTTTTGATTTTTTTGCTTATAATGGAAGAATTTTTTGGAAAGTTAAAATTGGGCGCATTGTTAACAAAGCAGTTGTCTTCAGTTATCAGTACTTAAGGTGTATTTAAGGTATTGTTATTTCAAATATAAAGTTTACTATGTTGATTTATCACATATATTATGTAATTAAATTTTTATGATTAACATTAGATAAATATTTGTATTGATATTTTAAGCAGTTTGATTGTAATATTAGAGTTATTTTCCCCCAGTTTTAGATGCAAGAACGATAAAGATGTTTTCCATTGTAAATCTAGCTGTTATATATGTGGAATTAAATGAATAACATGATAAATAATTTTTTAATCGTTGTTCATCAAGGTTCTTTGAATTCCTTTTTGGTATGGTTAAATTTTTAAGATCCTAGTGAACATTTTGTTGTGTTGAGTAAAGTCAAGCTTTATTGAGTAAACATTTGCGTGTGATAAAATTTTGTGCAGTTTGAATCATTATTGACAAAATTGTATGTAATCAAACGTAGTTTATTTATATTGTTTTTAAAATCAATGAAACGTATATGTATTAATTTTAAATGATTTTATTTTAATAAATTATAAAGTTGAAGCAAAAGTTCAAGTATGCATTTTATCCAGTGTTCAGATGTTACGCCAAGTGTGTCTGTCAGTTGATTTATTTGATTGAATTTTGCAATTGGTTCATAATTTCGAATTTTGAAAAAGAATATTTTTATTTGACAAATTGCATTTAATTGGAAGACGAATTTTTAAGGAACTTCACTTGAGCGATTTGTTTACAAGAAGAACTTTGGATGAAATTCCTTACTGTTTGGTGAAATATATACTGCAGTTGAGATGGTTGTACGTTTTTTTATTTTTATTTTTCACTTTTTCAGAAGCATATATTTGATGCGATTGTCGAATCCGGAGCTAAAATTGAAATATTGGATTTATCGGATAGCGCGTTTGGGAAAATTGGCGCTGATGAATTGGTGAACTTTTTCAGCAGCCCTTCAGCTTGGTCATTGCACACTTTGTTATTGCACAACAACGGACTCGGCATTGGCGGAGGACAAGTAAGATTTTGAACTTTATATATGCTATTTTTGGAATAAGATGTTCACTTTTCAAAGATTTCAATTTATATCTTGAATATCATTATTGTCCATGTATAGAATGTGAGATTTATGTATATATGTTTTTTTTATATTGTATTTTGGTTATTTTTTGCAAATGCAGGTTATTGCCAATGCTCTGAAAACTGCGCATCACAACAGCAAAATGGCAAATGTGAAGTTCAACTTGAAAACTGTTGTCATTGGTCGAAATCGTCTTGAAAATGCAGGCGCAACAGCTTTGGCGGATGCTTTTAAGGTATTTTTGACAAACAAGAATCACAACGTTTCGATATGTAAATGAAATTTTGTTTTCATCTTTTCTTTTCCCACGCCAATAACAGACCATTGGAACACTGGAAGAAATAGTAATGCCGCAAAATGGTATCACAGGTCCGGGCATTATTGAATTATTGAAAGCATTCTCAAAAAATCCATCTTTGAAGAAGATTGATTTAAGCGATAATACATTTTCCAAAGACGCTGCATTTTCTTTGAAAGATGTATTTGATTTGATTTGATTTGATTACATCGTTTAGTTGAACATGTACGTATTAATTAATTAATTTATTTATTTATTTCATAGATGCTGAAACAATTGAAACAGTTGGAATTTGTCAACTTTGACGATTGTTTGCTTCGGAATCATTGTGCTGAACATCTAGCCCAAGGTTTAGCATTGGCAAGCCCAAATTTGTCTGTATGTTGTTTCAAAAGAATACCTTTTTGTTGTGGTTTATGTTGTTTCTTTGTTTTACAACAACTAACAGGAAATACATTTAAATGGGTGTGAATTTCACACCAGTGCAGGAAGTCAAATATTGTTAAGCTTGAAAAGTAAAGCATCACTCAGCAAAATCAACATGAACAGTGAGTGCTTTTCTTTGTTCAGATGAATAAATTATTTGTAATTTGTAAAAATTATCAGACAATCAATTTGGTAAAAAAGGCGTCGAAGTTATTAAAAGCATTGCGAGCGATTTGGGTTTGGCGGATTTTTTGGGTTCGCTCAGCGATGACGACGGTAGCTATCAAAGCGGCAGTGCAGAAGAAGAGGAGGAGGAGGAGGAAGTGGTGGAGCCGGAGGAAGATGAGATGTTGGAAGAGGAATTTGTCGTCGTTGAATCCAACTCTTTGAACAATTATTCTCCAGTAATGAAATTTTTTTTTCAATTCATCAATGATCACTGGATTTGATTTTAATTGCGTTCAAATTTTATTATTTTGCCAGGCTGAATTGATTGAAATGCTGCAAACTGAACCGAAATTGGAACATCTTTTTGCACTACAAGACGAACATACGAGAGAAGAATTTTTGAAAATTTTGACAGTATTCTGCTTTTAATAGTATATTAATTATTACTTTCTGAGGTAATCGTTTTTGCTGATCTAGTTGAACAAAGATGATATGGATTTTTGCGCGAAAACAATTATCGGCTTGAGTTCTGTTCTGACTCCAGATTGTTCAGAAGAAGATAAAACTCTGTGTTTGAGCATTTGGCGTAATTTCATATTAATTAATTAATTTATTTATTTATTTATTTGCTAATGTATATTTTTAGAATGGATAAGCGAAATTTTCATTGATCAGGAAGAGGTAGAATTGTTCGTCAACTCATTGGTTCTTCACATCCACTTAATACGGGTATGATGTTTATTCTTTTTTTTTTCTTTTTGAATTTTGAACATTTCTAAACTCTATTTGTAACAACATTTTAATATTTATGCAAGCAGTATATATTCTATATAGATTTAAACAATGTATTTCAATACAATATTATTCATCCATTTTACAATGAAAATATTTTTTGTTTTAATTATCATCAATTATTATATTTGAAATATCATAAAAGTTTATATTGTATTGTTTTATTTTTACTGTAAAAATTTTGTAAGAAGTAGATAAATCATTGCTTGTTAAGTGAAAATGTTGAAATTAACATTTGGATGTGCAGGCACTGCCTGGAATGGAAAGTAAATTTCAGCTTTATGGTATTTATGATATGCTGTTTTACGTGGCGAAAGAAAAGCTTTTTTCACCCATATTTTACGATGTACTTAAATTTTTTATCAAACGGTATGAAAATTTACTTTTGAATCTATTTCTGAAAAAAAACTGTATTTTTTTAAGGAAATGTCCAAAAGTAGAGGATATAGATTCGAAAAAATTACTCGACGTCGTTGAATCTCTGAGCAGCAGAACTTGACTTTGCTTGAAATAATTGAAATATTTAATTAATTTATTTATTTTTATTGCTTTGGTATAATGCTGAACATTTGATTCATGAATAACCAACTGCTGATCAGATATTTTGAAAATCAATATATCACTGTGGTGATTGTGGGCATCTGCTTTATGGATTAAAATGCATTAGGTGGGAAAACGAATGCTATTTTATGCATGGTTCTGTTTAATTTATTAACTGTGAAATTCCATTTTAATTTAGTAATTGTTTTGTAATATAAGCATAACAAAAAATTTTACTTTTAGTTAAAATGAAAAAAATTTATGCGTGCATTGGAATTTGCTTTTTCTTTCATCGAATGATCAGTTTTTAATGCTGCGATATAATTAATGTTTATTTCTTTTTTGTCGTTAAAGTGCATTTATTCCAGCTGCTGGCAGTTGAGCAAATCTTTTAGCCCGGCTTCTATACATTATGGTCATTACTTTTTTGTATGTTGGAAACTGACCAGCTGTTTTCAAATCGGTAGATGCACTGCTGGCTTCCTCGCTGTATATCTGTGGAACGGGCTTCATTTCTTTACCTGCTCGGCGTGTGAGATTATTTTTTTCCATTTTATATAAGATGGAATTGTCAGGGGTACAATTATCGCATTATGACCGAGCAGATCTCTACACAGCGTTTACATCTAAGTTGGTGTGTATTGAACCCCTGCATAATTTTTTTTACCAACATGAAAATCAAGAATGCTGATTCATAAAAATGGCATGTTTAATAAAATATTGTTTACCCGTTGGCAAACCCACTGTTTATCTTCAAAATTTGTGTGCTTCAGCTGGTAAACTCTACCTTCATATATTAAATTATAGTTGTTTCGAGTATTTAAAAGCAAGCAGCAAGTCGTCAACAACGATGAGATAGCAGATGAGAAGAATCGAAACAAGAAGTTAAGCATAGAAATTGAAAACGTGGTAAAATGAAAAAAGTTTCATTTTCACTTTCAGGAAACAGTTTTATTGGAAGTTTTATTCAAATTTGATTGATGACTGTTGACAAATTGCAACTGGTATTTTTAAATTCAAAGTTTAATAGCAAAATTTTCTTCTTGTTACAATCTTGCATATAATTGATGATATTGTTACATCTGCTGGTCAAGCCTGAGAAATTTCCTTTTGCTTGAAGAAGCAGCTGAATTGCAAACGTTGCTTTTGATATAAAATTTTCAACTTCTTTGTCATTGAATAGCAGTTCAAAAAGTAACAATTTAAAGGTTGCAATAATTTATCACGTGCAGTTGTTAAGCAAATGGTGATTTGAATAGAAAGAGAAAATGCACAACTGCCAATTTCTCCAAAGCAGCAGTTGTTCAATTGAAACTAGGAATGGTTAGTGTTAAAAAAAGCTAAATACTTTTCTGATTGTAACAAGTGCTAGCTTACATTAGGAAAATTGTTTTTTTTTTGTTTACAATCAAGCCATTTTAAATGGTTTTAATGAAATAAATTTCTGATTAATTTTTAATTTTTTTGATCAGAAAGGGGGTTGAGCAAAGACTTACAAAGTAAACATGATAGTCGTCTTAGAAACACATCTTGAATATAGATAAATTTTTTTTCTTTGATGAAATTTAAATGTATTTATTTTCGTGAAATTATTACTGAAGAATAAAAACAAAAAAATTGTAAACATAAAAGGTTAACAGTAATACTAATAAAAAGTCCAAAAATGAAATCTCGACAAATTGATTAAAAAAATTGTTGTTAGAGAAAAAGTGTTGTGAATTTTATGCTAACAATTTTGTCTGCTGATTTTTTTGTATAAATATGTAAATAAAATTTATATAATGTGTATCAATATGTAACAGAACACAATATGATTAAAGCTTCTGTTGTGTTACTTTTTTGTTTTATACTGTTAATAAATGTAAAGATAACAGCTGCACAAATGTGAATTTTGCATTCATTTCTTACAAAGTAATTTTATATAGATTTTCAGAGATAGTCTAACTCTGGAACAAATTTTCATCGCGTTTTTTTACTGATCGCTGAAAGCATTATGTTATTGGACGTTTGTGCCGTTGTCTTGTTGGATTTTCTTGTCTAATTATTCTTTTATTCAAACTTTTCCATTGTGATTAGCTGCATATTTTGCGTTTCATTAGTCCAAATATTTCCTTTTACAATTTTCCTATATTGAGGGGTGGAATTTTTAATATTTTCAAATTTTTAATTTTTATTACAATTTATGAAGTTTTATCATTCATAAAAATACCGTTTCTTTACATATTGTTTGTTGTGGATTTTATAATTTTTAATGATCAATATTTTCAAAAACAATTTCTTTTATTATTCTACATTTTATTGTATCACAGTGAAGTTATATGAAATGTCATAGTAATAATTCAGCAAAAACAACAAAAAATAGTAAAGCAGTAATTTTTATTTATTATTCAACAATAACAGTAATCACAACGATAAACAACACATATCAGTGAACAATATTAACAGAGTGAAAATGATAAAAAAATGAATAAAGGAAACAGTGTAATATAGTAAAGGTGTTTTATACTAATAATATGTGCGTAAACTCTACCCGTAGTAAGCGCAGGTACCCATCGCTGTCGAGCTCTGTAAGCTGCGCAACTTCTTACAGAGCCTCTACACGTTGTATTGCCAGCATTCATTTGTTGCATCACAGTCTCAGTTTGCCCTGTTCATCAATGAATAAACCGAGAAACGGATATAATTCCAGATGGTGCTCTTTTGTTCATGCGGTTGTGCCAACCTTCCAGATGATTGTTAGTTTGCACAGCCCAAAGCGGAATTTTGGTGGCCGGCAGCCATTCGAACAAAGCTTCAACTTGACCCGATGTCTTAACATTTAAGATTTCGAAACCTGCGGGTACAAGGTGCACTAGCAGAAATGCTAATGCTATTAGCATTTTAACCTTTTTCTTGATTTTCTTGATTGTGAATATAATCCGTTTTTAAGCCAAGCCGGCCGACCTGCCGAAGTACAGCTTGGCAAAAGTGGAAAATGCAACTTTGTATTCTACTCTAGTGTTGCAAAAGCTGCCCCGAACGGCCGATATCAAGGCTATTTCGAAATCGCAAACAAATGACGTGGAATCAAGTTGAAAGCATTGTTCTTTCACATTGGAATGCAATTTTTTAAATACTTGGCGATACTTGGGCAGGTCTTTTCTTGGTACAGTAGACGACGGGTAGCAGTTTACCCTCTTTGAATACATGGAGAGTAAAAACTGCTGGTTCCAGGATGGGACAATCTTAAAGATCCAAGCCCCGCACTAGCCTTGGTAGCAATGGTTAATATATAATTGGCTGGAAAATGATATAGTAAAAGTTGCTGACTGGATTTTGTCATCGTTTGTTCAGCAGTGAACCCTGGCCGGACTGGTGTATATCGTATCCTGGACATAGCCCCACGCTGAAAACTAACCGGCAGTTTTTAAGCTGGTGGAGGCATTGCTTGCCAGCTCATTGTATATCTGCTGCAGTGGTCTTGGATCTTCTAGGACCAATTGTTTGAGTTTGTCCGGCTTCTTTAATTTGTATGAAGCGTGTATATTTTCTGTGCAACTCTCCACACGTTCACTGCTACGGATCACTTGTGTCACTTCCAAATTGGTGGAGATTGTTGCACGGCAGCCGATGGATTTCTAAACTGAAAAAGAAATTGCTAGCTTGTGATATATGTGCAAGCCATTTCTCTTTTACCTTGGAACACATCCAGTTTTTATCGTTTCACTTTGTACGCTTCAACGTAAAGCATCTGCCTCGGTATATTAATTTTTGTTGGTTTCTTTGAGTAGATACAAATTGAATTTCATCACCATTTGTCTTCATCATTGAAAACAAACAGAAAGAAAAGCACGCAAAGCCAAGCCAACACCGCTAAGAGAAGCAAGAGAAAGTAGAATTAATATTCTTGATTTTTTCTTCAAATAACTTTTGCAAGATTTCGATTTTATTTTACTATTTATCTATCCTTAAACTTGTGATACTTGGTGGCGCCAATTACCTTTTGCTGATGCCAACGGCAATTGCACAAATGATGCACCAAATGCTGACTATTCCAAAGAATGTCATTTCGACTGCGTCATAAAATGAAAAAGCTTTAACGGCATCATCAAAGGGCTTTTAACTTTTATCTACCCGAGTGCATAAATACTGTTGAAAAGAATGTCAACCAACAGTTGTTTCTCTCGTCAGATAAATTACATGTATGCTCGCAATTTTAAGAGTTCTATGCATATGGTGCGTTTTTCTGTTTGTAGGAAATTGTTCTCGTTTGTCATAATGGATGAGTTGGTTAAAATGATTTTAGTACAAAGGGAAAATGAACAATTGACAAATTATCCGCAGCTGCAGTTTTCAGCTAAAACTAGGAGTGGCAGCTGCTGAATGTTAGCATCGAAATACTTTTCTAATTTTAGCATTACTGTTCTCTTGAAATCTTTCATGCTTGCAATCAAAGAGAGTTTTTCCTTCTTTTTTACAAAGTTTCTTTTTATCAATGTTTTTGCGTTTCTTTTTCAGTTTTATTCTATCTAAATATAAAAATAAAAATGTGCAATTTTATTTATAAATAAAGAAACATATTTGGTTATTCAGTTTTGTGAATTGTGCAAAATTTGTTTTTCAATTTCCAAAGTAAATCGACTATTGGGATGACGAACACTGAAGTTGCAATACTTGTATTTCAATGATAAGGAAATGTCAAACATTCAAATTAAAAATCAACGCTTATAAATTTACTGATCTATTGCATTTTAAAATTATTTTAC
>JYDO01000165.1:0-93645 GCA_001447755.1 Trichinella papuae | reverse complement strand
GAGAAACCGTATACGGCCGTGAGACCGGACGGCCAATTTGCACACCAGACGTTGACTCGACATTTTGTCCGAGTTCACGGTTGCCACAGCGTTCAGTGGCAATATCGGTGTCGCAAATGTAATACGGAATTCTTGCCGGCAGATCACCGGTATCCCCTTCGTGTGGTTAACACACATGTACGAAATTGTGTTAGCCGGAGGGAGATAACCCGGAAATTGGGAGAGCGCGAAGATTTGCATGGAGTTCGATGCGATCTTTGCGATTACGTTGGCGTGTCGAAAAGAGCCGTCGGAATGCATCGCCACCGGCATGCCAACGAGAATACTATGCTAATTACGGGTGCGGCCGCTCAAATCGAGGCCTTGAGTAAACAAGTCGGCGATATACGTGTAGCAGGCGACTATGGTCAGTTATTCTGCTCGATGTTGCAATTGTGTTTGAAGGCACTGCCGCCGTCTTTGTCGAAGCCCGGATCAGAACGTGGGCGCACTTGGAAAAGGAGATCCTTGCGTACCGGCTGCAAGGATACTCCGTGACGTATGGCGCCATCGTCGTGGGCTCTTTGGAGACGTGTGACCCGAAGAACGATGCCATCCTGAAAAGGATCAGTGTCGTTTCTGAAAGGTAGATGCGGCTCATGAAGGTTCTCGTTGTGTTTGAGATGTTGGAACATTCCTCCAGAATCTACAGAAGACATCTCGGCCTGCCAGACCTTCTCCCGAAGACCGGCACGAATCGGCGACCGGTTGGCACGACGGTGACAGACCCACCGATGATCTCCGTCAGAAGAAGCGCAATTCCATCAGCGCTAAGGCGTCAGGTGGGAAGTGCCTGGAACGACGCAACACGTCTCCCGTCGGAATGCCTTTGCAGCGTGGTTAGCTGCAGTGCCAACCGAGCAATGGCCCTTCAAGACCCGCCCTCGCTGGAACAGCGCCAATCCCGCCCCGTGTCCAGCCTGCACCAACGCGGCAAAACCAGTAACCGGAAGCGACGCCAGAGGAATCATGACTCCTGATGAAGCCCTCGGCATCGTGATTATTTCTGCTCTTTTCGTATTTAAAGTTGAAATTTTGACTAACAATTCAATCTATACTGTCTTGTGTTTCTGAAGTTCAAATAATATTATCTGTTTTTATCAGCTTAATTTCTGGTATGAATCCCATATGGATTCGATAAAAATTTGCATAAGTTTTTGAAAAAATAGACATTTGGTAGCGTGCTTGCACCGCCATTTGTCGCGGGTCGGCCTGATATTGCACTACATTCAGGAACGGCTTATGCTTTCCTTCGGGGTTTTAATTTGAATATAAAGAGCGGCTGAAGAGGTACTCAACAGGATCTCCTGTCAGATGGATGGTATTTCCCATTTGTAAAACACCGACAGTAGCTTTGTAGCAGCGCTGCCGATCTGCAAATGAGTTGTGTTTGGCTGCCCCAGTGAACCTATAAGATGGTAAATAGATAACCGTATATAACTCTCTAATCAGGCTGATTAGCCGTTGAATGCGTTTCCAACTTGGATGGACATTGGTTTCTGTCTTGCAAGTAAAGAAAATGCAGGTACTGTGCTGTGATTGTAGGCACAGTATAGCAGGTTTTGCAAGAAATGTTAAAGTAACTAATGGTGTATGTAAATAGGCTGATTTATAAAGTAAAAGTATTGCTAGGTAATATTGTTTTACTAGAATTAGACAACGTGTATTTCGCATGCAAATTTCTGTGTGATATCTTTTATTTTGGTTGCCTTGTAGCCAACGTTACTCTCAATTTTATTTACTCAACGGAATTAATCTTTGTCGCATTGCTATATTGTTCCGCACGAATGCTTTGGATCGCCTGTCTCCCTTTCCCCTCACCTAAAACGCGGTCCATAGAAAAAAAATCCTACAGACCAGCGTACTGTAATGTGAGTTTCACCTTACCGTTGACCTTTATCATGGCGCTCATGTACAGATTGTTGATGAATCTCATATGCTGAGAGTTCACACACCACACTGAATTTGCAGGCAATGCTTACTCCTCCCGTGCATGGCCTAACTGGAACTTCAGTCGAGCGAATCAATTGAAGTCAAGATGTATGAGCACATTTAATAATTTGAAAATTACTTTCTCTTTAAAAGGGTTGTAAATTTCATAATCTGAACCCAATATATTTGTACATTTCCTAAATTGAAATTCAACGAACACTGATTTTTTGTAAATTATTCTGAAAGTAACTTGCTATGATATCAGCTTTGTTTTGCATTTAATATTTTCAATATTATGCATTAAAAATTCGTTTTCTGTAACAACTCTACTGAATTGTGGTAATTTGACAAAGTGCTGAGGCCACTTGCAGAAGCGACGGGCTGACTGTTCTCATCTGTATGCACATCTTGCGCTTGGCGTTTCTTTGCATCCGGTTATTAACTAGACATGATAACAACGACAGCTTCATTCGTTGCACACAGTGAGACAAGGCGGGCGCACAACGCAATTTCTAGTTTCTGTGTATGCAGCACGTTGAACAGATCAAGATAAAAAATAAACTCGTGTATGTGATTCTGAGTAAAATTTATTGATCAAAAAAAACAGTTCAATCATCTTGCACCAGTTCCAAATAACAGCACAGAATAGGCCATACCTGATAATAATGCAATAAAACAAATGCACAAACACAAATAAATATATTCACATGCAATCAGATAACAAAGACCTTAACAACTTTGAATATGAATTTCGGCTGCCTTGAGCTTGGGCAGAGACGGCCTGCGTAGAATTGGTTATTCTGCTCGTTCTTCATTGGTTGCTGTTCTGCCATCGCCTTCTTCGTCTCATCCACAGATATGTCTGATCATTTGGAATGTACTACTCATCGTACAGACCAGTGCTGAATGATACGCCTTTTGAACCGCTAATGCAGAATTCAGCCATGGCAGGATTTTCGTTACCGCACTGTCTTGTCGTACCTGATCTTTTCCTCCTTTTATCAGGATGACTGTGTCTAGATGCGTGAAGGAACTTCTGCTGACCAATCGTCGCGTCTGTGTATGGGCTTTGGCACGGGTTCAGGTCGTAGCCAAAACGCTGTGCGTTTGGACCATCGAAATATTGCAATTTCCATGTGGATTTGATTGGGGGCGGTATCATTTGGTTTTAAGCGTTCTGAGCTTCCACTGCAGTCAATTCATATAGCAACTTCTCTTCAAATTGTTTTTTTTTAGCAGATAATCGTGGTCTGGACTCGACTGATTCCATTTGGTTTCACCAGTGAGAACAATGAAGATAAGCTGGTGCTGGTGAAAATAACAGTGGCGAACTACTTGTTCCGTCTCCTCTGCACGTTGATTTCACCATATCCCTCCTTCCATGAGGCTGGAGGTGGACGGAAGGTAGTATTTCATTGGGGTTGTTAATGAATATTGCTGGAGTCGGTCACCCCGTTGCGCTCTTCTTGTTTCTTGCGCTTTCAATTTTGCACCCAGAGCTGCTCGGTCTACTCGCCGCATCAACGAGATTGCCACTCTTTGCAGCTCCGCTTTCCTGATAGCGACCATATTCGTCCGGAAAACTCATTTTCTTCATTCGCCCGCGCGTTGGCATCCTCGTCTCGGACATTCCAGTGAGCGGGATGCACGCCATTCACTTTTCCTTAACTATTTGCTAGTCGATCCGGTCACTGGGGCAGCTACAGTTACCTCATTCACGGGACGGCGACCCTGCTTCAAGGCTGGTGTCGCTCGTTTGCACAATGTGGCGTGAAATATTTTTATACTAGCATGCGTTCATGAAATGTTCAAATTTGTCGACGGAGTCTCTTTTCGCTCACGCTAAATTGCTAAATTTGATTGGTTAACGGGACTCGTCTTTCATTCGTTGTTATTGAACGGTTTTCATTGGCGAATGTTAAGCCTACAAATGAAATTTAGCGTGAGCGAAAAGAGACTCCGTCGACAAATTTGAAGCCAGTATAAAAACAGGCCCGGAAAGCGAGCGAGCGCAGTAGTCGTTTGACGTTATATGCGGTACGTAGCTTGCGTTGCTCCGTTGCTGTGCGCGCATGCGCTTGTGATAGGTGTTTGAACTTTGTCCGCTAATGAACATTTTCATCCTGCGTATCACACTAATTAATTATATACACAATTGGATGCGTTCCTGCGAAGACAACAATTTAAGATATGTTGTGCTCGTTAATCCATTCGCATCTTCCATTGGTGAAAATCCACCGTAAAGTGTTTTGTCAGTGCAGCAATGATCAACCTCTATAAATGTATGTGAAATGAATTCCAGTCGACAACATTGCCGTTCCAAATGAAGAAGAGATGACGTCATTGACTCCCAATGGAGCAATAAAGTGGTTATGTAGTAAAGAAATTGAAAATTGCCGTATGGTGACGACTGTTTTCTGATTGTTGTGACGCATGTTGCGCGCAAAGAATTTAATTTTGAAGAAATACGGAATCAGAATGGAATTTTGGAATCTGGATTGCTCAGAAAGGAGGAATTGCTAAACAGTGAAGACGGAAAATGGTATGAACGGCCGAAGAAGTCTAAAAGTTGAAGCCCGACTGGTAGGGCATGTGCGGAACAGCGACACCTTCCGTTGTAATGGTACCGCCACTGACGGAAGAGGTCATTCTGGCTTCTTTAGTGATCCCATGGGCTAGTTTGTCATTGGAAAAAGTACGGCGTGGTTTTCTACTCCTCCAGTTGTGATTGATTGATCCAGTCGCCATGATGCTGGAGGCGCTGCTGATTAACCTGGATCCGGCCAATCTGATGAGATGAGATGAAGCTATGAATTAATGCAAAAATAATTCTGATATAGAATGCAACCTAGGTGGAGTTGGTTACGAGTAAACCAGACGAGCGATTGTCTTCTTGCACTACCGTTTTTCTCGAGTCCGTCTAATATTGCACTACATTGAAGAACTACTTATGCTTCCTTTCCCGCAAATATAAAATGTTAGAAGAGCGGCTGAAAAACTTCAGATGAAGGTGATGAAATTAAAATCAACCAGATGCCAGTCGACATGTGCAACAGAACGACTGCAACCTTGAAGGAGCGCTGGCATACAGCGAGCAGTGGCCTCATTGGCTAGCTCAACGTTGGTGAAGAGTGGACGCAACGGGTACAAGCGCACCCAACCTGGAGACGACGATGGTTGCGCGTGGGCGAAAAAAGCTCTGGTGTCTGTCGGTGGAGAAATAGGAACCTCAACCCGTTGAATTGTCGTTGTGATGAGAACAACAAGAATGTACAGTGAGAGTGCAACGTGGTGCTGACCGTCTCCTAGAAACCGGCCACAAAAACTGAGCATTGTAGCTGTATCCCTAAGATGGTCGCCACACCGAAACAGGAACCTCAAGCCGATGAATTGTCGTTGTGGTTACAAGAACAAGAAGAATGGCTCCTCAGAATATATGTATGAAGAAAGTTGCACAATGTACAGTTAGAGTGCAACGTGGTGACCGTCTCCTGGAAACCGACCACAAAACTGAGCATTCTAACACTATCCCTAAGATGGCCGCCTCGCTGAATCAGAATTTTCAAGCAGTTCTATTCCCGTTGATGTGGTGACAAAAACAAGAAGAATGGCTCAGAATATGTGTCTGAAGAAAGTTGTACAATGTTCAATAACGGTCACGGCAAACCTACACTGAGCATTCCAACACTATCTTTATTATGCAACACAAATTGTGGGAGCAATTAAAATAAAATGCATAGCATGTGCAATGAATGCTCATTTGTAGCACCAGTGCAGTTTATAAACTGCTCTATGAAGAATTAACTGATAAGAGAGGTTGTTGATCTTTGTCGACTAACGATCATTTTCATCCTGCGTATCACACTAATTATATCTACATGTGGATGCATTCCAGCGAAGTCTGCAAGTAAAGATCCAAGAGTCGGACTCCTTTCTCATTACTGTGTGAGAACCTCAAAGAAACCGAACGTATATTCCGTTCGAAGCTGGCTCCGTGGCAGAAGATGGACGCGTACCGATCGTACCTGCTGCCACAGATGAAATTCGGGCAAACGATTGCAAAATCGTCTGGAGATACGACCCCGCATCATTAGGATAAAGATGAAGCGTTGCATGCGCCGTTTTTGTGCTTGAAGTGACGGTACAAGTAGTAGTTCACTACTATTATTTTCACCAGCTCGAGCTTATTTTATCTCCATTGTCGTCACTGGTGAAGCTGAATGGCATACAGTCCAGACCACGATCATGCGCCAATAAGAAGAATTTATAAAACGTTTGTTACAACAATGGAAGCTAAGAACCCTTCCAGCTAAATGATTAACACTCCCAAACCATTGCACATGGAAATTGCAATACAAGACACAAGACGCACTAATGCACTGCTTGACATCAGTTTGGTTCGATATTTTCAATGGCTTTGACACTCAAATCCGTGCTACCTGAGAAGAAGGCGAGGCAGTCCACTTCGACGGTGCAGCATCCAAAGCCGTCTCTGTCCAAGCTTAAGGCGAGAAGAAAACTCATATTCAAAGTTGTTAAGGTCTTTGTTATCTGATTGCATGTGAATATATTTATTTGTGTTTGTGCATTTGTTTTATTGCATTATTATCAGGTATGGCCTATTCTGTGCTGTTATTTGGAACTGGTGCAAGATGATTGAACTGTTTTTTTTGATCAATAAATTTTACTCAGAATCACATACACGAGTTTATTTTTTATCTTGATCTGTTCAACGTGCTGCATACACAGAAACTAGAAATTGCGTTGTGCGCCCGCCTTGTTTCACCGGATGCAAAGAAACGCCAATAGCATAGCATACTACTAGCATAGCATCATAGCAAGTTACTTTCAGAATAATTTACAAAAAATCAGTGTTCATTGAATTTCAATTTAGGAAATATACTAATATATTGGGCTCAGTTTATGAAATTTACAACCCTTTTAAAGAAAAAGTAATTTTCATATCTGTAAAGATATTCTAAAATGCCGTATATTCGATTTTCACCGATGCGATCCACTTTTTACCATTTGGAGACTGTAGTTTGTAAAAGTAATAAATTTGTTATTGATTGAGACGACCGTGGGAAAATTTTTTCTGTTTTTTTTTTTAATTTGAATTTCTCCCTTTTCTTGGAAACCACTCTACAACTTGTATATTTTTTAATAATTTTGAAAGAGTGTTCTGTCCATCCATTTCCATCAGATGAGGATACTGTAGGAGAAGTTTGTTCTTCATTTTATTTGTGTTGTATTTTTTTAGTCGGTGAAATAGCGCCAGTTTTTGCCGCATTTTAACACCATGAAGTTTACGTCATTATACGTTTTTTTCATTTTATTTTTGTAAGTTTTCTTTTTTCTTTCTTCAGATTAGCGCGATTGAAATTTTCATTTCTCTCTCATGATTATGATAATAATAATTATTATAATAATTATTATTATTATTGGTGTTTTTTATTGTATTTTATTGTCAATGAGCCTTTGGCAGCAATTTTGCAAACATTCCATTGTTCACCATTTGAAAATTTACCGTTTGGTATTTTTGGCACATTTTATCCTCAGCAAGCTATGATTATTATTGTTATGATTATTGGTATGCGAGTGTGAAGTGAACTAGATATTTTGATGCTTTTTACTTTTTTGATTGATTTTTGCAGACATTAACGTCCCAATTTGCGTTCTTTTCACCAAGCTTACATCTGGTTTCACTTTTCCGTTTTGCTTTGAATCACCATAATCTGAGCATTTGCAATTTTACGCTATTTCTTTAGCCCAATCGCATCCATTTTCTCTAGGAACTCGTTCAAATTGTCTTAAAATTGTAAAATGAAATTCTATAATTTGTTGTTGTACATTTTGAATTTTACATTTTATTGCAGTGTGCACGCATTTTATCGTTGCAAAAAAAGCCAGCTAGCTACTGGTGGAGGATTGAAAATAATTGCTCTTTCACAATATTTAGTTGCAAATATTCATCTGTAGGCGCTCATAAATCCGCAACGAACATTCGTTTCATAAAGAGACGAGCTTGAATCTAAATTCACTTGATTCTCCTAAGCGGATTCTTATCATCTTTTCACTGGCACTCTTAGCTCCACTTACTGTCTAATTATAAATGAATCACACTTATAAGAGCATTTTAATAGGCCGTGTGTCATTTGTTCAGTTCAGCCGAAAATGTATCAAGGGAAAATAATTAAAAAACTAAATCCAACTGAAAAAAAATTCTTACTTCGTTCGGGGGAACATGTTGTCTGAAATCGCTGGTCTGTGCAAAATTGTTTTCTTGTACGACCCCAATGACAAGCTCAATTTTAGATCAAGCTTAAAAATAAATTTTTCCCTCAAAGATTTTATCATTTGAAAATTATCGTAAAGTGTTTTTTTCCTAGAATGACGTTTGAAAAATAGTAAACAAAATTGGAAAACTTGATTTTCACTTGTGACACTACAGTCACTGGTAAAAATTTCAAACTGGAGATCATGATACAGCGTGAAAAATTTTGCATTTTTTACATGAAAAAATTATTATATATTTTTTATTTTTAAAGACGAAAAGCAGATGGTGTTATGAATTATTATTAATATTGTCACGGTGATGTGGAGTAAGTATTATTAACTTTGACTTGCACATTGAAATCTCTGATTGATAATGATTTGTCAAAGTTGACCATGGAAGTAGTGTAATATGAACTGTCTTGATGATCGAGTTGAGATTAAGTGCGTTGATCCGTGAAAGCGTGACAATGTCCTGGTGGAACGTTGATGATCCCCGATGATGCAGGTCAAGTATATACGGCTGTGGATTGATTGCGACGCGCTGACTGACGTGCAGTGTGCATTTGGCGATCAGGATGAGCGACAAGCAGTTGGCATTGAATTCAACAATGAGAAACAGCGATATGTATACTGTTGAAAATATTCTTTTTTTCAAATTAAACATACTAAATTGCATGCACCAGCTCTGAGATGAATTTTCAATAATTCAGAGGGATAAGTAATAAAAAAAAAATATAATTACCAAATAGCTCGTCTCAATTAAAAAAAGAACAATTATTAATGCAGTATCATTGGTTTTTTTTTATAAATTACGTTCGTATTCTATGAAATGAAACTGGTAAATTTTGTAAAGTTTTCATTCTTCATCTTACATTTTGTTTGAAATGGTGTGTTTTGAATTTTTGTTTCTGATGATGAAGTTATTTGGAAAAATTAAATTTTTGAAGAATACCTTGCGCACAGTTGAAATATTATCCCATTGTGATGCAATTGTAATTTTAATATTATAGCAGAATGTGGTGTTGTTGTTGATGATGAGAAGGGTTTTATTTTGTTGAAATTTATTTAAATAAATTTGAACGAATCAGTTTGTGAAATTGTGTGTTGGAATAATATTTGTGTGAATAGATTGATTGAAGATTAGAAGTGAAGATAATGATGATGATGTTCCACTTTTCTGAAAGATGTCGAAAGCAGCTTGTCAAAAATGGCAGGAGACAAACGCGCGCGCGCGTTCACCGGTGGCGAAAATAGTTTCGAAAAGTTCTTCGTTGGCGCCATCAAACCGAAAGCATCTTTGCGGAAAATATGCGCAAAAGCTTGGCGTAGAAAATTCCAAAATTGCTCTGACGTAGTTCGTTTTTCAAATTCAACTGCAACATGTTGAAATTGCTTGGCATTTTCTATTTTCACATCACCTATAAATGCATCCACATATAGATGCAAGCAGACGATTCATCTTTTCACTAGCCAGCTTTCACTTTAAACCAACTTGACCAGTTTCTTCAATGGAGCAACATAAAAGTTGGCTTTTCAAGCTTGGTCAGTTTCTTCTTCTCAAAGGTACTAATCCTATCTGAAGGCTGAATTCAACTCATATTTGGGTAAGAACAAATTTTCACGCATCTTTCACTTATTTGAATGGAAGTTTTTCATTTTTTTATTATTTTAAATACAATTATTATTTATAACTTATGTCGAATTAATTAAACAACAGCAACATAATTTTCTATTTCTGCGAAGAGAAATCATACTTCATATTGATACCTGCCGGAAGGCATTCATTGTGCAGGATTTTACTTTTTCAAAAATATTCAATCAAATTGCGTAAAGTATTTTGTTTTTTTTTGCTAGTTTGCAAATTTTTACTGAAACATATCATTCATTCTCTGAACAATTATTCAAATTATAAATGAATTATCTTTTGTTTTGTTTTTGTCACTTGAGCTGTTTTGAATCATTTATGCATGTATATATTTTATGTTAATATTATACAAGACTGTATTGATTTGAATTAAAAAAAAAACAATATCTACATTCAAACATTGATCATTCGTTGGTTGAAAGAGAAAGCCGGAAATGAGTCGTCATCAGGAAAGTTTAGTTGACAGCAAGACGTGAAATAGGCTATCCTAAAATTAAAATGTCGAACAGTTCCGCCTCTCAAAACTGGAAAAGCAAACATAAAATTTACAATTCACAAATTTATTTCATAATAAATAACACTTATTTCTAGGCATTTCAAGCCAACCAAAAAGCGGACTGTTTGTAAAATTTTTATAACAAAAAATTTATTATTTCAAACTCTCAATTTATCATTTTCATATTTAAATTTTGCATCATTATCATCATCATCATTGCTTAGTCTTTTATTCAACAGTGAATGCAGTTAATATTAAACAAACACGTTATTTGCTATTAGAAAAATAATCTGTCAAACAGCTTCTGAATAAGCAGGAAAAATATATATGTTATTTCTGTTTTTTTTCTTTTGTCAATTAATACTACAAACAATTCAAATCTGAACCTGTGAATGAAATTGAGGAAAAACTACTACTCGCTTATTCTTCCATTTTCAATGAAAAGCATGCGAGTCGTGTTTCAAGAACAAAAAGATGAAATTTTATAAAAAGCAAACAGCCCATTGATTTGCAAGGTGCTATATTTCGCTTTGGCAAATTCTTTCAGCCTGGCAGAATTTGATCAATAAAGCCTTTGTGAAAATTCAACTCAACAATTTCAAATATTGATAAAAAGAATAAAATTCCACGCTGGTATCATTTTTCAAATTTTAACGTTCAAAAAAGCTGTCACACGTGCTAATTGTTAAGTCATACAGTGACAGAAAATTTTTCTTTGACAAATTGCATTGCTGTTCCAAAGTGAAAAAAAATACACATAATCAAGTGATTAAAATTGTTGCTTTGTTGTACAATTTTGTAAATGGATATCTTTTTTTTTTCTTTTCCAATCAATTCCATCGGATAATGATTTAATACTGATTAATAATATTCATGTTAGAGTGAGATTTGCAGAAGTAAAAAACAAATTTCACGAAAGTTGATATATAAAAATATCATTTTAAAATATTTTATTGATAATTATGCAATTTTATTGATCAATTTTAATATCATTACTATAATGTACAATTATACAATTACACGACTGTGCATATTAGACATGCAGTAGTTGGGATTTTTATTAGTTGAAAACAACGCAGAATGAATCAAAATTTACCAAATTAAAATCTATTAATCTTTTATTATTAGCGCTTGTTCTACGGACTCGGCTGATAAGATCACCGAAACCTGTTTGAGATTGATTTGTATTTGTACTTTAGAATCGAAAACCATACTACAGTATACCAATTGCACACAGTAAGCTCGACTGGTAGCCGTTGTTTCATTGTAAAAATCAATCGGCATAGCTCTCCAGTGAAAAAGCGTGTTTCAAAAGCGAGCTGGCCGACTCGCCGGAGCGTTCTCGCGGCCACTGTTAGCCGGCGAATTAGCTTCGTCAACTATGGCAAACACTTCATTTGGAATCTGGCGCCTTTGCCGATTTGAGAAGCGTCGTGAAATTCCACCACAACGCTGCTGTTGGATGCGTCGCATTTGAAAAAAATTTCCCTCTTTTCCACTGATGGCATCTAGGTTATTTTTTACACTGCCGAATTTGTTGTTTTTGTTAAGTTTTGGCGTACAATATACGCTGTTTGTTGAAAGTGAGTTTCGAGATTTTTTTTCAGTTTCAATTGGACGCTAGTTGGTCATTGTTTTAGGCTTTTTAGAAGAGGAGATGTGCGAAAAAACCGAAGATTGTGTCATAGACGGTCAGTGCTTGCTACCGCATGATAAGGCGGATGCAAACGGCACTCGATTTTGTTTTTGTTCCAAATCATGCATTTCGTGTAAGTAACTTTATTATTATTTTTAAGTTTCTCTTTTTGACATCTATATCAACGGTCAGTCAGAGTTTGGTATGTCTCTGCAAAAAATGATGATATCTCTCATCATGGGTGGGTGTGTTCAACGTTTGCTGTACAGAGATTAATCACTGTTGACACATTGACATTGCTTGCTATTTTGTCGAACTGCAAATGACGTGTAAATATACTCTATTATTTTAGGCTCTGTAAAGTGATATGATTTAAAAAAAAAAGAGAATACAAAAACACACATATATGCATGTACATATATATATGTGTGTGTGTGTTATATTTTTTTAAAATGCTAATTATTTAGATGAAATATTTTATTAATACTGTTTTGTTGTTGGTTAAAAAGGGGTCCGTTGTCAAGGAGATGAATTAGGTCGTCTTAATTTTGACGTCACTTTTCTTCGATTTCTTTGTACAGCTTTTGTGCGAAAATTTCTGCGGCTGACACAGTTACAAAAGCTATGTGTGCGAAAATGTGCGCGTTTGAAATAGTTGTACAAAAATTGTAACACTGGCATTTCGCATCTTTATTTGTACAAAATGATTGGAATGAAAGTTATTTTTGTACACAGCCGAGTGTGTAATTTCAATTGATTATTTGATTACCAACAGCAGTGTAAAGCCTGAAAATAGATTTCAATATTTAAAATTAAGAAGAAAAAAAAAGGTTTTCTCCAATGAACGAATGGATTTAAATTGCAGACGTTGGCAGGATTAAGCGGGATTGCGCATTAGCTTTTCAGTTCAGCTCAGTTGAACGTCATTTTTATTTTTAGTATTCGTGCAATTATGCGGCAATGCGAGAACAATTTTCACAAGCAGTATTATAATTTTCAAACAAATTTTTTTTTCCACACCTCTTTTGCTGAAAATTGTATTCGAAGAGTGAATTTGAAATTTCCATCAATAATTGTCTGCTTTTTGAAATGTGAATACAAAAATCATTGCACGCACAAATTATTGAACGCACCGTTATTTTTTCTTGCTTCAATGAACGAACAAACGGCATGCTAATTGAGCGACCAAGTGTTGTTTAAACAGGTGAATATGAAAAGTATTCACTGGTGTAAGAACATAATCGAGAAAATTGAGTAAAAGTGGAAAAAAGTAATGATTTGAAATTTTTAATTAAAAAAAATTGGAAATAATTTCTTTATGCTTTGAATGCAAAAGTGTTTTATCGATCGTTTTTTCTCGTTCCTATGAAACCAGTGTAGTAGGCTGGATGAACTGAATTGAATTGCTTTTTGATACAAATGAATGGATCAATAATAATAATAATAATAGCAGTTGTTCGGTTTTATCAATTTTGAAAATTTATTTTTTTTTTTTAATTCTATTTTAGCCGTTCCTGTTGAATGTAGTCGTCATAAGCAGTGTGTTGTCGATTCGGTGGAAAGTACGCATCAGAATTTTTGTGACAAAGAAAAACGTCTTTGCTTGTGTCGAGCACGCAAAGATAACGAACATGCTTGTCTGAAAAGTAAAAGAAAAAAGCACAAATTGTTGAATTTTGTGTATAATAAATGAATATATTAATATATATATATATATATATATATATATTTATATTTATATGTGTAATTTGTAGAGAATTTGAAGATAATTTATTTGAACACAACGCGCAGTTCGGTTTATTTGGGCGAGTCGTTCAAAATCACTTGCTGCGTGAATATTGAACCACGGTCGGTGCGGTTCCGCTGGTTGCACAACGACACTGAAATCCCGTCGACCCTGTATCCGGACTTGTTCCAGCTGTGCTGGACTTTGAATGTGACGAACGCGAGGTTCGCCGACGCCGGATCTTACACTTGCAGCGTGAAAACCGACGCGCACGGCAACGCTTGGCTCAACGCCAGCGTCGACATCCAAGTGCGAGGTAGTCGTTTTTTCGCCTTTGTCAGGGAAATGGACGGTCAAAACTTGGCAATGACCAAGTCAATGTTTGACCGGCCAAATGTGACCGAATCGCGCTACGACAATAGCAGTAAGCTGGTCAATTTGGCAGTAGTTTTTGTTTTTGTTTTTGATTATTTTTTTTTCCCCCGTTTACTTGTTTATTTATTTGAATGAAAAAAGAACAACAATTGCACATAATAATCTTCTTTCTGACATATGTGCGTGCTTCTTCATTTGCATGTCTTTTTTTTTTCTTCACCCGGAAAAAGAAATTCATAATTGTACAATTGAAAGGAACGTGATACGCGCGAAATACAGTAAGAATAATAATTAAGACATTTAATTCTGTTGTGATGGGAATGGATTTGATGTACAATTTTTACATGCATATTTTAATATTGTACATGCTGAAATCAGTTGAATTGTCACTTAAAAGTGCAATACATTATTTATTTCATCATAATCGTCTCAGTTCATTTGATGTTCAAGTTCTACGGAACAGTTTTTATTTTGAGCAAGAATTTGATTTTCAAGTAGCGTTATTGTCGTTGTTGTTGTTGCTGTTGTTTCTGTTGCTGCTGTTGTTGTTGTTGTTGTTTTTACTAAGTAATTTGTGAATTTTTTTTTTTTTTATTTCAATGACTATATTTAACTATCAATAATCATTTTTGTATACAATTATATGTGCATCTTATATTTTACCGTTTTCAAAAGATCATCACAACAATACGACTTTATTTATACGAAGTTAATTTTTGTAATTGTAAAATTTCAAGTTTAATACAAGCACAGACAATTGAGTTTATGAATTGTACATTTTTTTTATTGTTTTCTTATTATTATCTAGAAATTTTTACACACGTTAAGTAGGAAAGAAAAAACAAAAATGAAGCACTGTAACAATGATTAGAATTGTGATTGTCAAGTTGTAGTGTTGTATATTAGACGAACAAGCAGAGAAAATAATATTACAAAATATTTACAATGTTTAAAAGAAGGAAATTATAAAGAATAATTGTGGAATGTTGTTGATTATTGACAATATTATATTGTTGTTCAATCAGTGGAAATGTGATTGTACTTGTGTGTATGTATGTATGTGTGGTCTGTATGTGTGTGTGTGTGTATGTGTGCGTATGCGCCTGTGCATGGTCATGTTTAAAACTGCTTTTTAGTCTCCACAATGAACGGTTATGTTGTTACTACTTATTTTAGCCAACTTCTTTTTGATGCTCAACGCAACTGGTTTAAACGAAGCTACTATTATGCTCGATTGGGTGGCAAATCCAGCTTCTTCTGCAATTAAATTTCGGTAAAATTTATTTATTATAATTATTTCTTTTTTTTTTGATTTTACATTGAATAATTTTGAGCACTTTTATTCAGAGTTGAATCGTTGGACGAAGAAGAATTTGCCATAGAAGATGTGATCTCAGCGGATTCGAAGCCGCACATCATTTCCGGTTTGAAACCGGCATCACATTATTCCGTGTCGGCAGAAACTGTTCCCGGCAGAGGCAGACGACCTGTATACGATAAAGTTGTTGTGCAAACTTTGGATAAAGGCATTCAAGCTTGTATGTTTTTTTTTGTAATTTATTATGAAATGGGCTTTCTTTTTCATTATTTGAACAATTATCTCTTGTAATTAGTTGTGTTTTATTTTAAAATAATAATAATAATAATCAGTGCTGTTTTAATATGACTGTTTAGTTCCAAGTCCACCGCAGCAAGTCAACATGCGCATGAAAGATGAAATTATTCGGACGAAATGCGAACTTTCATGGATGGCACCACTAGTTTCGAACGGACCAATTTTGTATTATATGGTTAGTGATGGTTAAATATTTTGTCTGTTTATTTTTTATTTTATTTTATTTTAAATAATATTCAGGTTGATGTGTATGGTGTAATTCGCAGAAAGTCGATCAGCCAAGTCAACAAGATGCAAAAGCATCGCCCAAAATCGGTCAATTGTCAAAATTTGAATCGTGTACCACCGAAAGATTCGTAAGTTAGATTTTGTTTTTATATAAATAAATTTAAAATGAATAAATATCTATATCTATATCTTATTTGTTTGTTGATTGAAAACAAAAAAACAGATTTATGCAATGTGAATTCGAAGGATTGCTTCCGAATCACAATTACTCGGCTCGAGTGGTTGCGGTGAACGCGTTGGGTGAAAGTCCACCTTCGATGGTGAACAGCAAATGTTTAACTAGTTACGGTCCACCTCCACACATTGAGACGCCGATTGCCGAGAAACGATTCGACGACAAAACAATTCGTATTCTCTTCTCATCTATTCCAGATGACATATATGGTCCAATCACGTATGTTCAGTTTTGCTTAAGCCTACTTACTTTATATGCATATATATATATATGTATATATTGTGGATTATTTGGTTTTTTAGCTGCTATTTTCTTGCTATTGTACCGTGCACGCGAAATTACAATATGTCCCAATTGCCTCATCCAGTTTATATGAATTTCGACGTTTACGAACGAACAATGCAAAGCAACTTGCACATCATGTTTCAGCCAATCTTCGCTTATATCTCTGAAGCATTTTACAGGTATTATTTTTTTCTTTTTTAAATTCATTCACTTTTATTATCTGCTGCATGATTTGTGTTATTGGTGTTTTCTTTTTTTTTTTTTAGTTTGCCTCGAGAGACAATAATCGGTGACGGTAGACAAACTGTCGGTGATGTGAGTAGTACATTGGATTTTTTGGGACGTTTTCCGGCTCAGGATGGAGAACTGCAGCGTGGTTACAAGTACACTGGCTTTTTGATTGTACGCGTTGATCCGGACAATTTGGTTTACAATTTGACCAACAATGGCAAACGTGAGCTTTTGCAAAATTGGTTGCAACCAACATACGGGTTCAGTAATTATTTCAAGCCGGTCTTTCTTGGAGAATCTGGTAATTTTGTGCAAGATTTGTTGTTATTTATTGAAAATTTTGTGTATCTAGACGTGCTAATTACAGAAGATCACAGCAGAGGCTATCAGGAGACGATTTATCTGCTGGCCGTGGGATTTTCAGTTGTTTCAGTGCTGGTTGTTTTTGGCACTGTACTTTGCTTTTATTATTCGCACATGTACAAACATTTTCACGGATTTGTTTTGCTTTTATTTATTTATTTTTTGTTTTTGTTTTTTTTTACTGCACCGTATATTCTGTATGTGTTTGTCTGTTTAGCAGAGGATGGTTGAAAACGTTGCTTTGTGTTGAGACGAATTTTGTGCCGGATCGAAATTCTTTTGCTGATTTGCAGCGTGTAGCGAAACGTCGAGGTACAATAACAACACCAACACAAATGTGTATTTGTTGTGTTTATTATGCTTTTTGTGTAAATTTTTAGATTTTCAACCAACTGCCGTGGAAGATTTGCCAAACGAATATTTACTGCGACACCGGGATTCCAATTTTCTATTCACTGTTGAATTTGAGGTACGTGTATTATTTTTATTTTACTGTATGTTTTGTTGCTATTTTGAGAAAAGTTAAATTTTCTTTTTTTTTTCTTTTTCCCCTTTCAGAGTCTTCCAAATTATAATTTCGACACTACAGCTAGTGACAAGTTGGAAAATGCGCCGAAAAATCGTTACAACGACATCAAAGCGTTCGACATCACGCGTGTCAAATTGGAACGTGTAGATGATGATTCAACTTCAGATTACATCAATGCCAATTATGTGCAAGTGAGTATATTGAATTGAATTGAATATTCAGTTTTGCTTGAATGCTTGAAGCTGAAGAAATTATTCTGTTCAGGGATACAAAGGTAGAAAATTGTTCATCGCTGCCCAGGGGCCAACTTTGGATACGGTCAACGACTTTTGGCGTCTTGTCTGGGAGCAGAATGTCAACGTGATTGTGATGGTCACGAATTTGCAAGAACGATATCGAGTAAATGCAAAAAATGTGCTCATTCATGTGTTGGTGTTGATGCGTTTATTTTAACCAGACCATGTGCATAAAGTACTGGCCAGAGCATTCGCCGTCGGTATACGGCCGGATAGAAGTGAAGCCGCTTGATTGCACCTTCTACGCCGATTATGTGATTCGAAATTTTACTATACGTCGTTGCAGAACAGCTGATGTTAGTAATAGTAGTAGTAGTCATAGTAATGTCAGCAGTATTGCTGATGTTGGAAATGTGTTCTCAGTTGCCAGTTTACTTCAGTGAACTTTAACTGAGATGATTTTCTTTTAGGAATCCGAGTCGAACAACCTTTTGAACGGTGATTGTCGTTCAATTGTTCAATACCACTTCACCGGCTGGCAAGATTACAGGGCACCGGAGGGCAGTTATGGCTTTTTGAGGTTCATGAAACAGTTCAAGCGAATCGACTGCACCAGCGAGTGTCCAGTGTTGGTCCACTGCAGTGCCGGGGTAGGCCGGACGGGCACGTTTGTCGCCGTCGACAGTATGATGGATCAGATGGTTGAAGAAGGTCGAGTTGACGTTTTCGGGTTCGTTTCCAATCTGCGACGCCAGAGGAACTTCATGGTCCAGTCTTTGGTAGGGCGTTGTTCTTGATTTTGTCGATTGTTCAATGCTTTTCTCATTTGGCTTGCAGGACCAGTATGTGTTCATTTATAAAGCTCTGGCCGAATGGTACATGTTCGGCGATACGGATGTGGACGCGGAACGTGTCGAAGAATACGTAATTGAACTTCGTCAAACTTTGAACAACGACTCCACAGGACTGGAGAAACAGTACAATGTAAAAATTGTTCATTGTTTGTTGTATGAAAGTTATTATTTTTGTTGTTATGTATTTTCAGTTGTTGTTTCGCTCGCTTGAAGATACATTGACGTGCAATTATGCGAAGAAGTCGTTCAATGAGCAGAAAAATCGCTTCAAAACTGTCGTAGCTTACGATCGAAATCGAGTCATACTGGCTCCATTGCTTGGGCATGAAGACGCTACATACATCAATGCCTCTCTCGTGCGAGTAAGCGGTTGTATTTTATTCAAATGTTTTGTTGGTGGAAATGGAAATTGTGATTTGTCGCTTTTTTTTCTTAATTTTCCCACATTTAAGGGATACTTCTATTCTTACATTTTAACCCAAGATCCGCTTAGTAACACCAGATGGGACTTTTGGCGTATGATATTGGAGCACGGTGTCGCGTCGATTGTGATGCTCACAGGAGAGGAATTTTTAGACCAAGATGAAATGGTTGGTTTGTTTTATAATTTTATTTGTTAAAATTAATTTTTAACTTCTACTCTTTCAGTATTGGCCTTCTGAATTGAACGGCGGCAGTATTTGTTTCGGCGACAAGCCTGCCATAACGGTTCAACTATTATGCGAAGAAGAGTCGGCGCATTATTCTCAGAGAAAATTCAAAATTACTAGTACAAAAGTAGAGATTATTATTATTATTATTATTATTATTATTATTTATAATTCATCTCAATTTATTATAAATTTGAATTATTTTAGGAAAAAGAGCTTCATGAAGTAGTGCAATTTTGCTTCCATGACTGGGCAAACGGTTCGAGTAGAATTGGCCAATTCGGGGAGCGAAAGTCTTACATGCATCCTCCGAGCATTCCAGCATCGACTGCATCATTGTTTGATCTGGTTGGCAAAGTTTCGCAGAGGCAGAATTTGATGCAAGATGCAGGACCAATTGTGGTGCACTGTCGGTATAGATAATTTTGTTTTTTGTTCTCAAGATTCTGTTTAATAATGATGATAAGTTTTCTTCTTCTTCTTCTTCTTCTTCTTCTTTTTTTGTCTTATTATAATTCAACCATCATGCTTACTTATTACCACAACTGTTTCAGAGATGGCGCTGAACGTAGTGGATTATACTGTGCCGTATCTTTGCTGTTGGAAAGACTTCGCGGTGAAGGAAAAGTGGATGTTTTTCAAACTGTAAAATCACTGCAAGCTCAGCGTGCGCATATAATTCCAAATGTGGTAAGTTGAATAATTGAAATCATTTTGATTAATAAAAATTATTAATTATCACCTGACGATTATTTTCCAAAATAAGAATTGCATAAATAAATAAATGATTGAACAAATTGTTATAAAATGTCTTTTGTTATAATAATTATTTTTTGCTTCTTGTAGGCTCAGTATGATTTTTGCTACCAGTGCGTTTTGGATTATTTGCGTTCATTTAGTTGAAATGTTCACACTGATCATAGATGATAAATTGCTTTGATTTGTTGTTTTTCATACGTTTATACTGTGTATTGTTTGTTTGAAGATTCACGAATCTCTGTTGTTAACAATTGGCTGAAAGGCTAAAGATTTGCTTTTACGATTTTTCCAGATTGCCAGATTTCCAAGAAATATTAATTTTTCAGTTCATCTGAGTCAACTAAAAAAAGCTATCACGCTGCCCGAAGTGTTGTTGTTATTATTAATATTTTTTTCTTTTCCTTTGTTCATGGGTTCTTGATAATTATTCTGTGATGTCTTTTTCTTATTCATTACAGTTTGGCCAATTGGCATTTCCAGTGGAATTCTCTTCGCTGTATCCGCACTTTGTTGCCACTGCTAAGAGCTACATGATGATGATGATGATAATCATCCAGCTCAGTTGATGTTGTTTCTTGCCATTTTTTTTCAAATCTTTTAGCAGGGATGATGAAAAGGTATATGTTCTTCTTTTTTTTTCTTTTTGATTACCATTAGCCGTGACACACTATTTGCAATAGATGTCTGGCTAAATTGTGCTATAAGGTGCGCAAGTAAGACGATCTGAGACAGGTTTAGCATAATTTGTTGTTATTGATGCAGTTGCTCGTTATTTTTTTCTACAACTTTTTTTCACTTTCTCTTAAATCACCGATATTGAAAAATGAAAATAAACAACATTTGAATTTTATCAACATCAGTGTAATAATTGCTGATAATAGGTTAATTTAAAATTAATAATTAGATAAAATTAATAAAGACAAATAAAATAATGCATGCAAACAAAATCAGAGAGCAAAATGTTTAAATGCTGCTTTAAACAAATGAATACTTTAAAATGTACCAACTTTAAAACTTTCATCATAACAACTTGACGAGTGAACGGTTAGCAAAAGTGAGTTTATTTCAACCATGATCCTGCGATTGTTGGTCCGATTATTTGCTGCATTGGCGTCAATGATGGGCTTTGGTAATGCAGAAACTACGAAAAGTTATTCAGATTCCAGAACCCAGGAATTAGTAGAGGTATTCGAGAGTGAAAAGTGGTCATTGGTAAGTGCATTGGGAAGCGGCATCTCCGGTGGTGTTTTCTCAATAAAAACTGGACATCTGTTTAATAAAAAGACCTATGCATTGAAGGTAAGAAGCAATCGAACATATATATGTTAATAATATTGTGCATTTTATCATACTTATGAGCAATAAGTATTGAATAATTAATTAAAAAAATAATTCTTTGTTCAATAAAATAAGTCTTGTTTAGATTATTAAAGACAAGTTAACGTATGAAAACGAACGAAATGCAATGGAGGAATTGAAGAATATTTCTTATTTTCCTCAGTTGATTCAGTGCAAATTGGGAGTGAACTGTCATTTTATTCTGATGTCTCAGCATTTGTGCGATGTCAGCAAAATGTTGAGTTTGATGAAAGAAAAGAAATTTAGTATCATGACGGCTACAAAAGTATTCAAAGAATGTCTGGAAGCGTTGAGGGTGATGCATGAGAAAAGTTTGTTGCATCGGGATGTCAAACCGTCGAACATTTTAATCAGCATGGACGGCAGGCGAATTCTGCTCACCGACTTTGGTCATAGTGCCAAATATGTAGCAGTGAACAGAGAACTGTGTACGCCGTATTTTATTGGAACGCCCGCATATGCATCCTTGAACGTGCAGGCATATTTTGAACCAACATTAAGGGACGATCTCTTGTCACTTTTTTACACTGGGGTGTGCATGCTCGGTGCGTTGCCGTGGGTTGATTGCACTGACCCAATTGATATAATGTTTCAGAAAACATTTGTAGAGGATTATATCCCAACTCTGCCAAATGAATATTGGAACATTTATAACTATTTGTCCAGTGTCAGTCAACACGAGACCCCGCACTATGTTTGGATGATGCAGCAGTTGGACGCGTTGATGGACAAACAGTGCGAGAATAAAGAAAGGAAATACGATTGGGAATTGATAAAACCTGGAGAATGTGATGAAGAAATTATACAAAAAATGCACAAGCATCGAAAGCCTCGATGGTCCTTTTTTTCTTTATTTTCATGATTTTTTCCCTCATAACTTCTTTTTCTTTTAATGCTGACATTTTTTAACGATTACTTATTTTCATTAATGAGAATACTGTTGATATATTGTCAATTTGATTGTTTACATTCAAATAATTGTCCGTTATTGAAATCTTTTTCACTGCAGTAAAAGTAAAACATCATTTTATTGGTGTTAACATTGTTGCGCATATTTCTTTGAAACAAAATTAACTGAATAAGCTTTGCAGCAGATTTAGATTGTCATAGAACAATGCTTGGACCAGACGTTGAAATTAATCAAGTCTGAAAGAAACGTATCAAACGTTGCTGTGCGCATCTTTCAGGCAGCATACTTGTCGCTATTTAGCAGTGTTATTTCGTGTGTTTCTCTGATTTCGTAATTGCAGTACTGTATGCTGTTGTATGCAAGTAAATGAATAAAATATTCTCGATTGCTGTTCAATCGAAAATGATCAACTGAATACTAACTGTTGACCACGAAGCGCCTAATTTTACATTTGAATAGCACTGTACAAAGTGCGAACTCAACCAGAGTTGAGTTGCAATGTTCCTTTTGAAAACCTTTTCCCTAGCTTACGCTTTCCATAAGCTGTTTGATCTTTGCTGAAATTTAAAAAAGTGAAAATTAAATTTCAATACATTCATGTTTTATATGATGCTGAATTTTTATAAAAAAAACAAAGAAAGTATTTTCATAAAAATTCTTTTCCAAATACCATACGTAAAAGTTGATACATATTACAATTTGTACCGTATTGTCAACTATGTTCTACTGTAATTGGATGGTTCACTGTTTTTATTTGATGATGCGTGTGGGTTCCCATTTCACTTCAGTAAATAAGCTGTTGCCATTGAGCTTTTGTCATTAGTCGGTTGATTTGCCGATTTTTGAAACGACTTGATCAAAATCAGTTCAGAATTCTTTGCAATTTGATTGAACATAATGTCGTCAACAAATCAAAATTTTTTACGAATAATCTAAAAAGTTTTCAAGTGTTGTTTTATAAAATTTATCATGAACGATTTCTGAACTGTTTACAGTGTTCAATATTTTACGTGTGGCAGATTTTTTTTTTCTTGGTTCTTTGAAATTATATTAAACTTTTTTAAATAATAACTGGGAATTATTTAAATACAGTCCATGATTTATTGATTTCAACTAGCACACCGACTGGTCAATGCGGATGTAATTTGATGTGAGGAAAAAGATTTCAAGGGAATTTAATCGATCACTGTTATTTGTACTTAAACTTGGTTTTCTTTAATTCTACAGTAGTAATATATTTATAGTTAATATTTCTCTGTTTATTACTTGAAAGTGAGCGTGCAGCATATGAATAATGGCAGAAGCAAGCGTCTCTGAAAGTGGTGACAGCGCTGAAAGTGATATTTTGTTTATTTATTCTTGTACTGATTTAGTTACTGAATAGCTTTAGCACACTAGTAAGATGTATATTGTTGTTTATGAATGAGTTCAAAAATCAACGTTAGCATGTTTTCAGTGTTGTTGCTGTGAAAAGTTTCTTACTTTGAACGCAATAATTGTAATTTTATTTTTCTGTTTTGTTTTTTTTCAAAAATTGAATATTTATTTTGCTTTTTGTCACTTGATGAGAACAGGAAAATGCACAAGTGTTGTATTTTATATGTGAAGAAATTCTATAAAAATGATTTAAATTAATTTATCGTACGTCTGTGGTTATATTTATTTATTTATTTATTTATTTTCTTTTAGTCTCTATTATTGATTATGAACGATCTTTGCATGGTAATTGTGAAGGTCCAGATTCATACTTTATTAAATTAATATCGTCCGATTGCCATGAATTTATTATTCCCCGTCACATGGCTTTGGTTTCTGGAACAATTAAAGCAATGTTATCAGGCCCGGGGCAGTTTGCCGAAAATGAAACAAATGTTATACATTTCAAAGAAATACCGTCGCATATATTGCAAAAAGTGGTCCATTATTTTCAATATAAAACAGTTTACACGAATAGCAGTACAGAAATTCCCGACTTTCCAATTCAGCCGGAATTAGCGCTTGAACTCCTAATGGCCGCCAACTTCTTGGACTGCTGAATGAAATGATGATCCTGTGGAGAGGCAATGATTTGTTTATCCTACACAACAAAACTTTAAATGTTCTTGTCATTTTTTTGCGCAGTTTATTCAATTTATAGAATTAATTTGGATGATTTGTACAATGTTGACATTGTTGTAATTTAGACGTGACGCATCAATTGTATTAATTGAAATATGTGGTTGTTTAATTACTAATGCAATTTTTTTGGCTGAAAGTTTTCCTTTTATTCCAATAATGTGTGCAAAATATGTTACAGTAATCGTGTGGATGTGTGGTTGTACTTATTGATCCGATTGAACATTCTGTACTTTATATATATCATTTCCTATTACTGTAAATTATCATGACTCGCAAGTGTGATGATATTTTTTCGACTGACTATTGTTTGAATTTTAGGCGAAATAAATCTCGAACTTATTTGATTGTGAAATAAATTTAAATTTTTTGCGCACAATATTACAATCAATATATATATATAGTACCGTTTCAATTTGTATTTTTTTATGTGTTGAATATTTGAAATTTTCAACAAATTATTGACAAAAAAACAATTGTTTTTTCTTTGAACACTTGCAAATTATCCACATTTACATCGTGAAACAACGGTTTGAAAATGCCGTCGTACGTCGTCATTCTTATTTTACCACTTCCGTTATGCAAATTTATTCAAATTGCTTATTGAAATGACTTTGTTTATTTTTGTGTGCACCAAATGACGGCTTGATCAGTTTTATTAATACAATTGTACATTGTGCGCATGAGCAGTGCACGGCGAAAATGGCCAAAAGTTGATCGAAGCGCGCAAGCTGTATGTTATTTTATTTATTCAGTGCGTTGAATTGCGCATCTTGTTTTTGTCTATGCACACTTTACATGCTTGTCAATCGACAATGATGATCATGTAAAGCTTTATGTTGTGCTTGTTGAATAGATCTACCAATGTGCGATTGGTTTGAAAGTGAAAAATAGAAAAGAACGCTTTTCTCGAACAGAAGGTAAGTTAGTTGCTGTTCACATTTGCAATCTGTGCTGAAAAGCAAGATGAAATTATTATTTAGTTAGTTTGTTTGTTTGTTTATTTGTTGTGTGTATATTTTGAACATTGTTTTTTTGTTGTTTGATGAAAATCCAAGAAGCAATAATGTGCGGGTGTTGGGACTTGGGAAAGTTGAGCTCAGGATGAAAACTTTTTTCCGCATCGCTTGTGATTGTATAATAAGGGAGAGCAGCCATGCAGTGGAGATGATTGATGATGCAAAAGTTGGAGAAATTGTTCAGATCGACATGATGGATAATGTTGGTGAAGTTTTTTGAATTGAATATATATAATGCACAACGAGCAGATGTCTTTTCTCGAATCATTCATTAGATCGATCAAAATTGCCAACTGGTTCAACTATTTTTGGAGTTTAAAATGCAAAGTAGCCAACGGTGAAATTCATGCCATCTGCTGCTATATCCGACGGCAAGGGCGAAATATGCGTTCGTCGATTGTTCTTTTGACAAATTTTCAAGTTTCAATTTTGGACGATTAATAATATAATATAATAAAAATAGTACACAAAAGTTTGTATATACCCGATGTGCATAGTAAACAAACAAACAGAATTCGGTTCAGAGTGCTTCGATGGTTTTGGATGGTGGGTTTTTGTTTTCAATCGTTGTAATGATGCATGGTAAATTGAGAAAAGTTACAACAACAAAATACTGTAAATAGATTATTCAAATATTTGTCAGTAAACATAAAAAGGAACTTTATCAATTGCTGCTGTGTATTGTTTGTTGAAAAAGCGTTGTTGCAATTTTCCCTTCCCATTTGTTTCTTTTTCACTGATGATAAATATGGAAATTTTTTTTTTTGTAATAACAAAAGAGCTGATTGGACAAATAATTATTGATTGAAATTATAATTTTCAAACGATTGTCGAAACTTGAACCAACACCGGTCGGTCGGTTGCCATAGAGCCGAGCAATCCTGTTTCTTTATCTCAATTTGATGATCATCTTATTGTCGTTGGTTGCAATCATTCTCGCCGTCCGATTCGTCGAATTTGAAAAAGCCAAAACGCCAATTCAACACGGCAAAGCTAGTCAATCAATCGGTCAAGTGAACAATATTAAGCAAGCAAGCAAGCAAGCTAAACGGCACTTGGCTGTTGAACAGACGCGCGTCCAAGCTTGATTAAACGTTATTCAATCAAACAAACAAGGCGAGATTGAGACTATTGGTAGTGAGATGATGTGAAAAATTTTTTTTTTTCGAATATTTCATCCCAAACAAAAAAAAACGATCTTCATCATCAAACAGACGTCGAAACTTATTTATAGTACAAATTTTTGTTATTAATAATTGTTTGCTAATTTTTTAGAGAAAACAACAACCAACACTTGCAAAGAATAAGAATAATAATAATAATAAACGATGAGAACGATCAGTATCAATACTGCTGCTGCTGCTATTGAAAGTACTGATAAAGTTGAAAATGGTATTCTTTCTCTTTTTACTTATTGTGATTATTATATTTAAATTTACTCTGCCTGCTATTAAAGGAATAATAATAATAATAATTTCAATATTACAAATCACAACTGTCGATCTGATCAAATCAACAGTGGTTTGATGATTTTTTTTCTTTTTTTTTCTTACAGTCGACGATTTTCACGGAAATGAACAACTTTTACAAAACAACAACGCCGGGCGTGGTCCATGTTATGTAAAATTAATCTCATCCGATTGTCACGAATTCATCGTTCCACTCGACATGGCTCTGGCTGCTTCTGGAACAATCAAAGCGATGCTGGCCGGCATGATGCACTCGTCCGAAAGTGACACTTTCACAATTCGTTTCAGAGAAATCCCGTCGAGCATATTGCAGAAGGTGGTCCATTATTTTCAATACAGAACCTTCTACAGCAATAGCAGCACCGAAATTCCCCACTTTCCTATTCCACGCCATTTGGCACTTCAGATGCTGATGGCGGCGACATTTTTGGACTGTTGAAATGGGCAATTTTTTGTTTTTTTTTTCAATTGGTTGAGCATGCATGCATCATTACTTGGTTATGGGTATTAGAATATTCAAATGAGGGATTGATTGATTAATTGATTGATTGGGATTTCTGTTTTTATTTCAATTTCAAAATTGTAAATGTAGATGCAATATGAATAAATTTCATGGCATAATTCATGGGTCAAATTTTATAATCCGAATTGTAATTGATTAATAATACTAATATTATTCAATCACTCTTCCATATTTCTATTCCAAATATACCAAAACAAAAGCTTTTTTTAGCTTATTAATTTTGAATCATTTTCTTTTACAATGATCAATATTCAAATGTGAGTGAACACGTTTGCGAAGTTCACTTTCACTTCAATATATTTGTCTTTTATATCCATGTATACTGATTATACTGTGAGAAATTGTGCAGTTTTTTTTTCTTTGCTTTCATTCTCATACACTCTTTTTTTCAAACATAATCTTTTCGAATGTCATTGAAACTAGTATAAACACACACACACACAAACCTGCCAATTTTGCCAGTTCTGTGATCACGATATTCCATCTGCAGGACTGATTGACTTCCCCACGGCAAGGTGTGGTCACTCTAATTATTATTATTATTATTATTATCGTGCAATGACTATCGTTTGTGATGCACAGAATGCCTGGTAGCACAGCGAGACTAAACTACGTCGGTTAGTAATGGCGCTTCAATTACATCTGGTAATGAGTTGCTTTTCTACAGCATTTCAGCTTTAAAAGCGGCAAATTTTAATCTGATTGTAATAATTGATAGTCTGTTGATCGCGTGATCTAAATTATTAAGCAAATTGCTCATGCAACAGAAATGCTATTATTCTGCACTGCAAACAAAAACTTGATGTACATTTGATTCAGCATATCTTCAAGAAATTTCTGATTGCTTTACTGTTCTGTTTCAAAACCAAATTACGCAGTACTGTTTGTATTGGCCAAATTTAACAAACACCACCTTCGGCTAGATTTCAATTTAAGCTGTCATATAATAATATCACTATCGCTTAACAACCACTGTTCCCGATGAACAAGAAAACGATTTTCTATTCATAGTTTTTTTCTTTGCGTTCGTCAAGCTGCAACCAAATCTAAAGCCTAAAATTTTCAGTTCAATCAATACTTGCATTGTTGCAATGGATGTCCGTTCCAAAAGCAAAAATACAAATCACAACTAAAAACACAGGAAAAGTATAATTTTACTTAATTTTCCAAACGACTACTGTAAAGCAACCCTGGCCAAATAACAGCAGCTCACTGTACATAATAAGTTAACAAAACGAGAAATTAAATTGTAAATCGCTTCATAAATTTACAAACAAAAATCTTTCATACCAGTCTTTCTTTTTCAAAAACAGAAATTTTTGTGTTTTAAACTAACATAAAGATAATACTTAAATAGAAATACGTTGAAATTGTGGGCGAAGAAGCACAAATTTTTTTTCATAAAATATCAACAACTAAAATAATAAAAAATTAATAAAATCTGTTAATATTCGCATTTTCAAAACAAAATCAAAAAAAGTTTTTGTAAAACAGTGAAGAAGAGCTGTAATAAGAAAAGAATTTTCAGGAGCAATTTTACAAGGGACAACAATTTGCACTCAACAGCTACGCAAAATAATGCGTTTCCTGGCAATTTGATTCCAATCAAGGAAAACATTGCTCGATATTGTTATCATATTAATTGTTCACTGTTGCATACTAAGTTTCATTTACAAACGCATTGTTAGAACTACTGCACCTCACATCTGTGCAGTTATGATCGTTATCTTTTATTATGAAAAACAAAACCGTCAACACGACTGCGCTGAAAATATTATTCAATACGTTTTTCTTTGTTATACTTTGATAAGCAAAAGATATCCAAAGCATAAAATTTCACGCCAACAAAATTTACTCATCTACAAAGAAATGATTTGATAGAAAAAATTACATTCATAAAATGAACGACATTTTCAGATTCAAGCTTTGTTAACACGTCTGCTGAAGCTGCAGTTGCTGCTGCAACTCTATCGAACACTATTACTCTTGATTTTTCTTCTAACTGTACATTGCAATTTAATACAGTAAGAAAACCTGAAAAAAAAACATTGAAATTCAATTTACCAGTAAAATAAAAATCAAATTAATCTCAACTTTCAGCGTGCATTGTCAAAACATTAGGTTTTCAAGTTCAAATTTGAATTAACAACTAGTGTATTTTACGTCATGATTTTCTGTCAACAGACCGTTTTGTAAATTAAAATAAAGGGAATCAGTTTTCAGTCATAGGGTTTGAAAGAAATGTCTTTGTTAAAAAAATACAACACTTTTTCTGATATGTAAAATGACCGGTATTAAATTCAGAACAGTAGAAAGCTGCAAACAACTTGCTCATCAATTGTTCACGAAACAGCCAACGGTAGTCAGAAAGGTGAAGGCAATCTGTAATGTTGTCAACGTATTTAATTTTGTAACACCTACTCGATCATGGCTGCATTATTGCTTGGCGACGTCAGTGTTTCGTGGGCCAATTCGGAAGTTCTACGTGATTGACGTCTCAGGCACTCAAGTTGTTGTCATATTTTAGCAACTGCTATATACACAATTTGCATACAGAGTAAGTTAACACTGCAGTTCTCTTAAAACACAACTTAAAGTTAAAGTATGGTGAAAAATAAATGTTATTTCTTGTAAATTATGTTAAATGTTTTTGCTGCTCGATGTTGCCACATGAAATTCGTTTTATTGCATATATTTTAGGTTCACTATAGACAAGATACATCATCAGATGGCAGTTGCAATCTTAAAATTGAAGAAAATAAATTTATAGAAAATGTCTGCTGCGTCTACATTGGCCAAAGTGAATTGTATTTCACGAGGCCTCGCAGAACACATGAATGAAAGTAAAAAAGATATACATTAAATTTTTTTGCTTCATAATGTGATAAAGCAACTTTTTAGAAGAAATACTGAAAAGATACGAAGCACCGTTATATGAAAATTCGATGGATGGATCGTTAATTGCACCTGTCATTAGAGGAGGTGTGCAGATATCTGTCTTGGAAAGCAGCAGACATGAACTGAAAATTACACAAGATTCCAAGCGAAATTTAAGAATAAGAATGGTCTTATAAATACGAAAAGCAGATGAACGATAGCACAACGTTGAACACGTGTGAAATTAGTCAGACACAATTATATACGATCATTTGTTTACAGTCAGTTTTTCAAACTTTGCTGTTATTGTTGTACTAATTGTTATTTTCAATAAAATCTCAGAGATAACTGAAGTGAATTTTCCAGTATTTATGTACAATTTTGAAATAAATTGTTTTGAAAATATTGAATTACACTTGTAAATCAAATGCTGAGCAAATTTGATAGTTTCATGAATGACGTTGAAGCGATTCAGTTTATTATAAGAAGATCGCAAGGTTTTATATCACGTAAGAATGTTAATTAATTGTCTATTTGTTCTATTAATAATTGCGTCACTCTAACGATATCGATACTACAGTATCAATGTATGCAGATGTGAGGGTATTAATCTAATTGTCGGTAGCTAGCTTCGCTCCGCCGTAATCTCATCTGATGTTCATATTTTTCATTCTAGATTAATATTTTATTTGAAATGCGGAGTGAAACAAGTTTCCAGCGATTACAGTCGTGTTAATACTTGATTTTCCGTAACTATTATTTATTTTCATTGTACCTGCAAAATTGTTTTTGGTTACAATTAAAGTTAATTAATTATTGATCTTTTTTAAACTGGTGTTATCACATTATGTTAACGTAGAGAAAAATTTGAATGCAGTTTATCTTCCACTATGATAAATATACATACATACATATATATATATATATATGTATGTATATGGTTATTGTGAATTTTCTGCCTTATTGATAAATGGAATGAATTTCAATTTGAAATGATTTTTCGTATATGTATTTTTCTGCTACCGTTTTATGATCGTAAGTGTGATATACTTTGTTTTTTGCTTATGATGTTTTTCAGTTATTTAATTACTGTAATCCCATGTTAAAAGAGAAACTTTATTTGTATTGTTTTGTAGCTGTTTAGAAGATTGGAATAGTAGAGATACAAAACAACAGAGAGAACATTTCTCATTTAAATGCATTCCAATAGAACAGCATTATACATTTGCAGAGTGCACATTTGAGTATTGTTTTCATGGTTTACTGGCGTCTTGAATCGTTTTGAAATTATTTCTGTAGAAATTTCGGTTGAATAAGTTCATCAATTGTCGTCTTATCGTTCAGTTGCCATGCATTATCATTTATTTAAAATTCAACTGCACCTCATACTCAAACTGAAAAACTCAAAAAATATGCAACTTCTTTGGGTTAAACTTTTCTTTTAAAAGGTGAATAATTGGCATGTTATTATAATTGGGGTTGAATAAAATAAAAATGAATTATTTGAAATGAAAGTTCAGTAAATTCATTCTGATTGTGATTTGTTGAATCTGCCTAGACGCGGTACATGTCTTATAGTGAAAAAGACTAATGTTAAAAATATCAAAGTTGAAAGGGTTTAATTTGTTTCAAAGTTTGTATTTGAGACAAACACAGTATTTTTGACAGTGATTTTTGAGTATTTTGTATTTCAATGTGGCACATGAGAAAGTAATTATGACTTATAAGTTTGGTGTTTGGCGGTAATTTTTCTTCATTACTGATGTGTGTTATAATTGAATGGGTCTGTATGAAAATGATGGTGCAGATGAATTGAGTAAACTGGTTAATTATTTTTACGTGCTGCATTTGATGCAGCTTACAATTGTAGTATGACAGTGATGTTGTATTCAATGATCATTTTACTCTGAAAGCTTCAAAATAAATTGTGCAATGTAAAATGAAGTCATATACTTTCACTTGTGGGAAAGTTAATATTTTTCAGGCGTTAAAAGTGGAAAAGAACAATTGGAGACATGTTATTTAATTGATCATTGTAGATATCTTGATATTGCTGCTCGTTGTCCAAACCTGGAACAGTATTTTGAACAGTTTATTCAACGTGCAGTGGTTGACAATCACGACGTTACGGTTTATTGGCGAATAAGCCATTCAACAAGCAATAAATGAATTACAAGATATTATAGATGTTTCAGCAGCGATGTTGGATAAGGTTTGCATAATTTGATGACAATTTTTTGTTAACAGCAGTACTGATGATCATTTTGAATCTTAAGCAACAACAGTGTCATGTCAAATGAAACATTACTATAAAGAATATAGTCATTTTTTTTGCATGTTTAAATATTACTTGACATTGCTGTAAATTTGAACATGGGAAACACGATTTGTAAATTGATAATTAAAAGAATTGTTGAGGTATTTATTTAATATTGAAATGTTACGGTATACTTTAAAAATGCATGCAAGCCAAGTTAAGGGAGAATGTTAAATTCTTTAAAGTGTTAGATTAAACAATTGAAGCCTTTAAAGTACACGTGTAATAAGTTGATAAAATGGATGGTCAGATTTAAAGTGAGTTCAGTTTGTTGAAAATTATCTCGCGGATCGGTCGGTTTTTAATACCTTTGCTACATTAACATCACTGATGGGCAGAGATAAGCAATCTTCGTCAAGAAATTCAGATTCAACACGCGAATTACGACAGTTAATCAAGCGTGAGAAGTGGTCAATACAGGGTGAATTGGGAAGCGGCATCTCCGGTGGTGTTTTCTCAATGAAAAAGGGACATCTGTTTAATAAAAAGACCTATGCATTGAAGGTAAGAAGCAATGGAACATATATGTTAATAATATTGTGCATTTTATCATACTTATGAGCAATAAGTATTGAATAATTAATTTAAAAAAATAATTCTTTTAAAAGTAAAATAAATCATGTTTGATTCATCAAAAAATTAATAAGTATTCATAAATTTTAACAATTTAAACATTTCATATTCCACTATTACACACACTAATGTAAGAATATTTAACAGAGTTGTATTATTGTTTGTTTTGAAAAATTTGAAATAAATTTAAATTTATTAATTTAGATTATTACAGACAAGGTAATGTACGAAAACGAACGAAACGCTTTGAAGGAATTGAAGAATATTTCTTATTTTCCTCAGTTGATTCAGTGCAAATTAGGATTGAGATATCATTGTATTGTGATGAGCATTCAATTGTGCGATCTGAAGAAAATGTTGAGTTTGATGAAGGAGAAGAAATTTAGCATTATGACGACTACAAAAGTGTTCAGAGACTGTGTCCAAGCGTTGTGGGTGATGCATGAGAAGGGTCTGTTGCATCGGGATGTGAAACCGTCGAACATTTTAATTAGCATGGATGGCAGTCGAGTTCTGCTTTCCGATTTCAGCCACAGCACCAAGTATTTGCCAGGGGAACGTGAAAGCTTTGTGTCGCGATTCATTGGAACGTCCATTTACGCCTCGTTGAATGTTCATTTTCTTTATGAACCAACGCGAAGGGATGATCTAATATCACTGTTCTACAGTGCCGTGGAAATGTTCGGTCTGTTGCCGTGGGTTGGTTGCAAGAATCAAATGGAAGTGATCTGGCAAAAGCAGCGTCGGCTGGAATTTCTCAGAGCTTTGCCATTAAATTATCAGCAAATTTATTACTATTTGTCCAACGTGGCACAACACAAATGTCCACGTTATGATTACGTGATTTCACAATTAGATGCTGTAATTGAGAGACACTCTTCTACGGTGGATTTCAATTATGATTGGCAAGTCGAAGATGCGGTGCTTGAAGAATGCGGAGAAGAAATTTTGAAAAAAATGAAGAAACAACGTCAGATTAGAAATGGATGTTTTCTTTGCAATTGATATTCTTTTTCTTTTTATTTCACCTTCAACGAGACAACTGTTATCATATAATTTATTAATTAATAAGAATTTTATTCATCACATCTAGATCATTTTAGCTGAGAATTTATTTTCGCTTGTAATGTTAATGAAAATTCAAAATGCATTTCATTTTTGCCATGTTCATGTATTTATTTATAATTTAGAGTATCCTCGTTCTTATTGAATAATGTAATGAATTTCAATTTATAACGTTTCACGTAAATGTAATTGTATTTTTGAGGTACTCTTGTTTTATCACATTAAGTGAATTTGAAATGTCGTACAATTTCGATTTAGTGAAAAATTAGAAATGTTACCGTCTTCTGTATTCAGTGTTCTTCGTTTACCTGAGTGACCTGGAATACAGTAAGATCATGTTACTGTCGCTAATTTTATTTGTCTTTTCAATGTAGTTTATTGAATTATGAAATGATGTGATTTATTTTCATTGAAAATTTATGAAATGAATAAAATTAAAAATAAACTAATATTCATGACAAAGCAGACAGTATGGTTTCCTAAGTTGTATATTTTTTGTAAATATTTATGCTTTGCTTCAATATGCGCGTGTATTTTGCAAGTTAGAAATTATCGGCGCTCTTAATTATTAGTTGAAATGAGCAATATGAAAATTTATGTGCGAGTGGTATTTATTTGCTTTTTTGCTTCATTTCAAATAATTGTTGTCTGACGGTGTGCGGCAACTGAAGAATGGCAGTTTTGTTGAAAAGCTGGATGGATATCTACAGAGAAGACTTATTGTTTTTTTCTGAATTTTATTCTTATTTCTTGAGCTACACAAAAAGAAGATGGACTTCAACGAGCAGAAGACGTTGATTTGGAAAAGTTGAACTTATTTTTGATTATATCGCAATTGCTTGAAAATATTATTGCATATACATATCTATTCTGTAGTTTGCTAAAATCACTTATTAATACTATCCCTTTGAAATGTCACGTTTAATTAAACGACTGATTGATTGGAAATTTGTTTTAGTTGTTCAATAATTATAGCAGTCTATTATAAATGAGGCGTGTGTAAGATGTTTCAGTGATGTAGATTGATGGCTATTTTAATTTAAATTTTTAATATTATTTTGTCGAAAGGATGTTGGAAGTTGTTTTTAGAAAGAACGTAATTCAGAGTTAAGATTTAGTGTGGTTAGGTTAGTTTAGGTCGAATAACGCTACGTGAAGTTGTTTCTCGATTATGCAAATTATAGTTTCCTTACACGCTTGTGTTATCAGCAACAGAGCGTTTGTTTACTTGGCTAACGTGGCAAGCAGTAGCGATAGATAATGGCCATTTAGTGAGTTTTATTTTTAATAAATGCAGGCTAACTGTGTGCGGTGATTGCATGTTAGACTTTTCAATGAAAAGCTAGATGAGCATCCATGAAAAAGATATGTTTTTCTGTTTATTTTATTTTCATTTCTACTAAATAATTCATCATGACTTAGAACAGCACAAAGTAAAGGCATCTATTTTGGTAAGTTCTTTTTTGGTTTTTTTTTGTTATTGATTAAAAATATATTAGTGAAAAGATACTGTTTGCAATTTACAAGCATGACTAAATAATACTGAGTTTGTAAGTTTTGAATTTTCACAACTAAGTTATTGAACCTTTTGTAAGAATTCCTTTAAGATATTTGGCAATTATGGCAGTCCATTATAAATGATATATGTTTAAGATGTTTTAATTTTTGACATCATTTGGTATAGTAATTTTTACTTTTTAAGTACCACTGTTGAGATGAGTTGGAAAATTATTTTTAGAAACGAAAAGGCAATTGAATATTGAGGTTTAGTGCAGTAAAGCTAGGTTGAATAACGCTACATGGGCTTTGTTTGTTTAATGTATGAATCAATTTTTACTTAATATAGTCTTAACGCGCTTGTTTGCTTAACGAACGTGACTATTCTACCGTGAGCGTACCGTGAGATAATGTTTTCTTGGTTTATTATTACGTTGAGCAGCATCACTAAAAGTTATTTTCAATTATTGAACACTATTCAATTTTTCCACTTGCTTCCGTTTCAAGACTTGGCATGCCCATTTTGAAAACTTTGACAGTTGCGTTTTATAAATAAGCATTTATTTATTGCAATTGAAAATTCAGTTCAACATCTAATTTGTACAGTTCACTTTACTGCATGATAAAGCAATCAATCGATTTATTGTTTAGCATTTTTATCAATTTGAAAAATGCAGACAACAAAAAGTGAATCAGAACTAAAGAAAAAAGGTATTTGAGGTTCCTGAAGGATCCCCATTCTGTAAGCCCGGGCTACGGATACTTTGAAAGGTTGAACTTAGTTAACGTTAAGGTTGAAGTTAGCTTGAAGGCTAGTTTAATTAAGCTAACGGCAAACTTATATGGCTGAGATTTGAATAAATGCAGTATTTGGTCTTTGACGCAGCCACATTTACGCATGCAATTGTTTTGATAAGTCGAATATTTTAAGATTTTCATTTGTTCTCATTTAAGGTTTACTGTGATTTCATAACATGCACTTTCGTGTGGAAAAGATACAGTTCCATCTCCTCAGTATTCTTTCATATCGATGAAAATATAAGAAAATAATATTTTACGTGTATTTTTGAAAAGCTGTTTTTATGATGCGCTATTTCTTTGCCAAACTAACTTCAAATTAACTAGATCATCTTCATGTTGTACCTGAATTTTATTAATTAAACATTCATACAGAATGAAAAACAGGAAGTAAAAAAATTTTAAACAAAATGCATAAGAGCGACAACGAATGGAATTTACATGCGTGCATCAGTACAGCAAATAATGAACTTTTACTGCGAAAAAGTAAACGGAGTACATTGGGGAAAACGGTTTTACCCCGTTTAATTAGCTGTAAACAGAAAAAGCGGCAGTATAATTCTTCCGCCTATGAAAGAACAGTCAGACAATTGTGTGAATAACTGCAAAGTACGATCCTGAATTAGTGTTTAAGAGTCATCAGATCTTCCAACACGATATAAATATTCTCAAAACCATCTTTAGTTGTCATGAATAGAACAGAATGACTAACAGTAAATAATCATGACCAGGCTAAATAAAGATGGCCATAAAATCGAAAAGATCAACAGATCATAAAAACGAATGTAAACATAACAGTACTTTTAAAATGGTGATAAAGTTTAAATCAGAAGAAACTGAACAAATTATCCATGAAAGTAGAATTTAAAAAATAACTTTATTAGAGATAGCAACATAATACATTCGATAATTATAATTACAGTCAATTGATATTAAAATTTAGTTCAAGCTGTTCAGTTGTTGCATTTGTTTGTTTGCTATGAGTTGTCTTAATTTCACTGTTATATATATTATTTTTATAATTTTGGTATTTTAAAAACCCGTGAAGATGAGAAGATAAGGAAAATTATGGCGCTTCCAATAAAATTATGAATAAACAGAAATACCAAACATTAGTACTTTATTATGATTTTTGTAGCTTAGGAAAATACGTGATTTTGATGAAAACTACGGTATACAATTTCAACTGTGCAATATAGCTTTCTCATTTTGCTGTATGTCGATGGCTGGGTAGCAATCGTCGACTACTCAGAATCACATTCCACTCAATGTTCAGCTATACTAAACCAAACAGTGATGAAAATCGGGATTGCCCTCAAATGTTTACAAAATTTTTAAAAAGAAGTTATTTTCAAAAACAATAAGAATTGATATCACGATTCAAGTTCGTAAAAGCAGATGTATTTATTTTGAATTCAATAAACATCACAAGATGGGGTGAATATATAACATACAACTATATATAACAATACGTATCAAAAATCACAGCATTATATGATCTATCTGAAGATGAATTAATGGGATGACGAATGTTTCTGACTATTGTTAGCTGCTTCATGCTCTTCTTCCAATTGTAAATTGAGAGGTAGCGCTTCAATTACTGCATTTATCAGATGCAATCAAAAGTTGCAGTTTTTTCCAGAAATAGTCGCATCCATACGCTTTGTCAACCATGTATTGCATAATATTTGTATTATGCCAAAAGGCGATTCTTTGTTGCCTTTCGAAATTCACTATCACCAAAACAGCTATGCTTTGGAAGCTATGGAGAACCATGTTCTTAGCTGCCTCTACTGCTTCTCTGGCAAGTGCGAGTCCGAGCTTTTCACATATTGAATACTGTTGTAGTACCAATATATGTCACCATTTTCACATTCTACTTTGAACGAACCATCTATCTCTATAAAAGCATATAGCCATGTGGGCAATCACTAATGTATTCGCCATTAACTCGGACACGGCATTCGCTATGTTGTTGAGGTTGTGTTCTTCTGTTTTGTGCTACCAAAAGCTTGCCTATATATTGTAGTTAATATAATGCCAAGGATAGTTGAAGTTCGATGACATATGACTTTTTTCACATGATATTCCATCGGGAACATTATCTTCCATATATATATAAATATATCAAGACTTTTAACACGTTTATCCAATATCCAGCGTACTTGATCGACGGTTAATCATCATCTCGATAGGAAATAAGAGACACAAATAGAGACTTGGTTATATGCATAGATGTTGTAACCGCTTCTCTTTGCTTTGTTGTCTTTAATTTGCATTCCTTGATTGATTTATAAGCATTTATCTCGTATATGAACATGCGCTTCGCTGGCGCTGACGTTGACACCATTTGTTCATCAATTAACACTGTTGATTCATGCTAGATTGCTAGTTTGGCGAACAAAATTACTAATAGTAATAATCATGACAAATTCAGATAAAGATGGCTGTGAACTCGAGTACATGCAACCGTCAACATATCATAAAAACGAACGTAAACATCTAGCTGCGCATCATTACCCTTACCTAAAATCATTACAGTACTTTCAAAATGGTGATAAAGTTTAAATCAGAAGAAACTGAACAAATGATCCATGAAAGTAAAATTTAAAAAATAACTTTATTTGAGATAGCAACATAATACATTTGATAATTATAATTATAGTCAATTGATATTAAAATTTCCTTCTAGCTGTTCAGTTGTTGCATTTGTTTGTTTACTATTAGTTCTCTTAATTTCACTGTTATATATATTATTTTTATAATTTTGGTATTTTATAAACCCGTGAAGATGAGAAGAGAAGGAAAATTATGGCGCTTCCAATAAAATTATGAATAAACAGAAATACCAAACATTAGTACTTTATTATGATTTTTGTAGCTTAGGAAAATACGTGATTTTGATGAAAACTACGGTATATAATTTCAACTGTGCAATATAGCTTTCTCATTTTGCTGTATGTCGATGGCTGGGTAGCAACCGTCGACTACTCAGAATCACATTCCACTCAATGTTCAGCTATACTAAACCGAACAGTGATGAAAATCGGGATTGCCCTCAAATGTTTACAAAATTTTTAAAAAGAAGTTATTTTCAAAAACAATAAGAATTGATATCACGATTCAAGTTCGTAAAAGCAGATGTATTTATTTTGAATTCAATAAACATCACAAGATGGGGTGAATATATAACATACAACTATATATAACAATACGTATCAAAAATCACAGCATTATATGATCTATCTGAAGATGAATTAATGGGATGACGAATGTTTCTGACTATTGTTAGCTGCTTCATGCTCTTCTTCCAATTGTAAATTGAGAGGTAGCGCTTCAATTACTGCATTTATCAGATGCAATCAAAAGTTGCAGTTTTTTCCAGAAATAGTCGCATCCATACGCTTTGTCAACCATGTATTGCATAATATTTGTATTATGCCAAAAGGCGATTCTTTGTTGCCTTTCGAAATTCACTATCACCAAAACAGCTATGCTTTGGAAGCTATGGAGAACCATGTTCTTAGCTGCCTCTACTGCTTCTCTGGCAAGTGCGAGTCCGAGCTTTTCACATATTGAATACTGTTGTAGTACCAATATATGTCACCATTTTCACATTCTACTTTGAACGAACCATCTATCTCTATAAAAGCATATAGCCATGTGGGCAATCACTAATGTATTCGCCATTAACTCGGACACGGCATTCGCTATGTTGTTGAGGTTGTGTTCTTCTGTTTTGTGCTACCAAAAGCTTGCCTATATATTGTAGTTAATATAATGCCAAGGATAGTTGAAGTTCGATGACATATGACTTTTTTCACATGATATTCCATCGGGAACATTATCTTCCATATATATATATATATATCACGACTTTTAACATGTTTATCCAATATCCAGCGTACTTGATCGACGGTTAATCATCATCACAGGAAATAAAAGATAGAAATAGCATGTTATTTTGGCATGATATGCTTCGTCAGTTGAAATATGGAACCCCATCACCCACATAATATGACGTTGAATAATTGCCCTATTTAATCAAAACAGGGATTCCTCTTGCGGCAGCGTTCGACGTTTCTGCATTTTCAACAAGAAAATGCACCATCTGACTGTTTACAACAAACTTTAATTATAAGTACTGTCAGGAAGTGAACATCACATGAAAAAATCAAAATCATATTCCTCTTGGTCAGTTTGGAGATGTTCAACTGATTTGCAAGAAATGTTACTGTTGCGTGGAACAATTGATGAGCAAGTTGTTTGGATGAAAGCTTTTGTAATTTTCAACAGCAAGCTTCAAAAGTGGCAATTAAGAATGATAAATGAAAAATTTTTAGGGTGTAAACTTCAATGCTCGAAAACGCAGTAATTCGATCATTTTTCATGTGTTGCTGAATTGTACTGTCATAGTCAATAAAGCAATTTATCATGACTAGTTTTGTTAACGTTATTTTTGATCTCGCTGCTGCTGAGTAAAATCTACGCGTATCAGCATAATATTATTATGTTTTAGGGGATATTGAAATTGCTCTCATGCTGTAGAAGATGAACATATTTGTGATTTGTCCAGCGTCCACGCTGTTATTATTGTTTCGTGTATTTGCTATTTGGCGACGATTTATAACAAACAGGAGATACAGCATTATTTTTTGTCAGCTAACAGTCTTGCTAATCAATAGGCAAACGTGTCGTGAAACAAATGCCACATGCTGTCACACTGATGGATGAAAAAAAATTTAGTAGACTTCTGCGCATCTCATTAATTATATGCTGGTAGCGAATTCGTATAAGCGAAAAAACTTGAAGTGATTGTTGTATTCAAATGATTATTGGCAGATTGGAACTTGCATTATTGGTACTATTTGCTTACAAATTTTTTGAAAAGGTCCTGCATATTATTCTTGGAGTGATGCAAATTGTAACATGTAGGTGGAGACGGTTTTCCTGGTTCTGCTTTACATTACTTGATTAAACAGATGACTGTAGAGAAGAAAACATGCATACGCGTAATGCAAACAACAGCGAAAGTCACATGACTGTAAATTTTTGAACAACTAGAATAGCTTGATGTGTGAAATGCAAACAGTGAAACGAACTGTTGTTTTAAACTGCTTGTTTATAAAATTTGTAAAAGTGCTCTGATTTTTTACATAATACAGAAGTTCAGTTGTAATATTAAGCAGAGTTTATTTTGATAAAATAGCGAAATGTTCACAGTGTTCATTATTTATATTGCTTTTTCTGAGTAATCATGCACTTATACCTGTTCTTCAATAATGTACAGTATTCTCCAACATTTATAGATAAAGTTATTGCAGCTGGCTGGTGTTGGTGTTTGCGCAATCTTGGAAAATTGTTATGTCTTTCACGAAAGTAAGTTATAAATATTTTATGTCTGCTATTTGTAAATATCGTAAAAAATCGTTGGCTTTTAAACAAATAATGAACATTTTGTTTTCTTCTTGTGTGTTATTTTTTATCATGAAAATTGTTTTTTATGGGCAGGATTTTGCAACGTGAAATTGTTTAGAAAGTTAGCAATTTCAGGTGTCATTTTCTGAGCTGTTTTATCGCACATGTTATCAATTTTCAGAACTTTCATACTTGGAGGTATAATTATGTAATGATGTTATATTTTTTTGGTTTTATTTATTTTTTGTTCAATATTTCATGTAATGAGATTCACAATGGAAAAAGGAGTGTTTTCAATAGAATAAATAATTTTTGAAATTTTTATTTGACATTTTTTTGATTTGAGTTGAATATATTTTTCATAATAATATATGAATGTGTGATTAAATTTTGAATTAGGTGGTTGTTGTAATTTTAAGTTTTAAGTTTTAATTTTGACTCATATGTAACGATGTTAACTTCACTTTTTAAATCATTGAAGCCGCTTATTGCTAGTATGAATATGATTGACTTCACTGCTGCCTGTTAAAAGTAAATAGTGAAACAGTTTATTGATAAGTAACGTGCTGCTATCGCTGCTTCTTATTTACTTCTAGATTGCAATATACTTTTATGCTTACGTCTTTGGTTAAAAAGTCACATTTGTTTATTATTGACTTATTAATATTTAATTTGACATTGCGACAGAAATATTAGATTTTGTTAATGTTTAAAACTGTGGAATGTTGATTGGTAAAAGTTTTCAGATATTGTGCAATTTAATATGTGCAGGTTTTGTTTTGTAATTTTTGAAACATCACTATTTTGCATATACGTATGTTATTATGTAATTTATAGTCACTTATATTTAAGTATTAGTATTTTGCATTAGATAATCGTTATTAAAAGGTTGTTTAGTAATGATATGATTTGGGGGCAAAGAATTAGTGATCAGGGTTGTGTTATATCAGATATTTTTCCCAGCAGCTGTCATCTAGAATTTTAAATTAATCATTTCATCAATCGATGTAGTTTTGATCAGTGTAATTGGTTTTAGTAACTTTCAAGAAATGTAAGTTGTTTGTTTCATCTGACGTATTTTCACGTTTCATTGGTTAACATTAGCTTGCATATATTCTTGCATTTGGTTTATTTTATAACTTATTCTTTTATTTAAAAATAAAAATTACATCTCATGTCGCATTGTTTTTTGAATTTCTGCTTTAATGATTTTGTTTTTTTAATGCAGCAATTGGGGGTATTATTAAACGAAAATCAGGTTTCGATTTAAGAAATGCTCGGCAACGTATTATGTGGAATTATTGTAGTTCATTTTATGCTGTTCAATGTGACTAAATATGTTTGATTTATTTGAAAATTAAGAATTGTAATTTATTGCGAACTCGTGTTTTTAAATAAAAATTTGCATTACGTGTTGAGCAAATGAATTTCGCAACGAAACAGAGGTTATTTTCTCTATGAATGGCTATAAAGAAGTAACAGCTGTACGTTTTCAAGTGGTTTAATTATTTGATGACTGACAACTCTTTTAATCAAGAAAATGATGAAATAAATTTTAAAATGATGTTTAAAATGGAGCATCGATTGCGAAAGGAAAACATCATCTTGGGTTAACCATATATAAAGCGTTTCATGTAAAGATATTTCAGTTCTTTTTGCGGCTAGTGGGATGTTTTTTTTTTATAAAATCAAGTTTTAATGAATGATATATCATATGAGGTGGTAATTTTGTCGGTGACAGTGTCGCTTAATTATTTAGTTCCTAGTTTACAAATCACGATGAGCACTTTATTTATTGCACTAGGTAAATTGTAATGATTTATCGAATTAACACAAAAAGCATAGTATAATTTAAATATTTTAATTTTGTTTTTCAACAAGCAGCGTGTTTCAATGACTACTAATGCAGTTTTTGAAATTTCTTAAATAGTTGTATAGCATTGGTTGTATATATATATATATTATTTAGTGTAAAATTAAATTTAATGAATAAAATTGTAGGTTTTTCTTGTAAAAAATGTAAATTTAAATTATTTTTGTTTCGAAATGATTGGCCCAATTTTGAAAAAATTGTTGAATTGACCTTGATTGTTCATTTCCGAAGCAAGGTTAGTTACAGTAATCTTATTGTTTTTGTTGTCCTTGCTGACGGTGACCGCTCATTTTTGGTCGCTCTGTATGCACTTTAGTTTAGCCATTTTTGAATATTAGTTTATTTTTTTTGCATGATTTTATTTTTTTTTTGTTTTCAAAAAGCTACATATGTTCAAAATTTGTTATATGGTAATGAGTATTTCAATTTTTCCCACGCTGGACGAATGCAAACTATTGGCCTGCTGAATTGAGCGTGTTGTGGGCTGAATTGGTAGTTTCAGTGCTTTGAAATTGTCTGTGATTTTTGCGCCGTATTTATTTGAGTCGTAAAAAATTTGGAAGTTAAATTATTTAAAATTTTTTTTTAATCTAGAAATCGAGCAGTGTAAAACCAGGCGTCCTCTGTTCATCGTTCAGGTGGCATGGGACAGTCGCCTTCTGCACCTATTGATGTTGTTTCTTCAAACACTCGTTCGGTGAATTTTTTTTGTTCTGTTTTGCTTTGTTTTGTTTTTCCTCAATTAATTTTTAATAATGATTTTCAGGACCGTGACGCGAAAGCTAGACAGTCGACTAGAAGTTTGCCAGACAATCAAGCATGGATAAAGGCCAGTTCAAAGCATGCAAGCGACGAATTGAAGCGTTTTGCATCCGCGGCGACAACTCAGCAGCGTCCGTCTGATTTGAGCAATTTCAATACAGGCGTCTTGAACAGGCAGCATCCTTGTTGGAACAGAAGCGCCGCTCCGTATTATGTTGAAAGCAAAGTGAAGACCACGACCGGACCCCGGTCGCTGGATATCAACGTCAAAGCGTTGTATCGTGATCAACGCTCTGCACGTGACCTTCGCGTTTGGTAAATCGAATTGAACAATTTCGTTTCCCTCTCGGTGAAATTGAAATTGCAGCCTTGTCCTTCATTTTAATAAATATTCAATTTCATTTTTCTCTTCTCACGTTTTACCTTCTTACAGTCGCGAAGAGCAGATGGATGATTGTTGGTCCGACGTTGCATCTGACATGTATCGCTTGAACCGGAACGGCAACGCCGGCAAATCGGCAACGTCCGGATTTGGGAAATTTGAAAAAGAATTCAGCAAACGTCGCCCAATGGAACCAGCAATTCCTGGTCCGATTCAAAGCTCAAATTGCAGAGGTTGGAATTTGTGTTTGAATTAATTTTTTTTTAATTTAAATTTCGTTTCTTAAGCAAATCCGGACAACATGCCAACCACTGTCGCTGATCTTCATCATCATCACCACAATCACAACCACAATCATCATCACCACCCGCATCGTTCTTTGTTGAAAATGAAGCAAAAGTCCACGCAGAAGAAAGCATCTCATCCGGCTGCTTTGGATTTCACGTGGCAAAAATACGCCGCCCATTGCGAAAGCAATGACCAGACCGCGTTGAATAATTCTTCAAAGCACTTGACCAGCACCAGTTCGCCGAATCGTCTCACCAAAAGCAGCGTAAGTACGGTTCATTCATTTCAGAATACTGTTGTTGTTATATTTCACAATTTTATCCAAACTGCAACAAGTAGTAATCGAAATTAATCATTGCAATGCATAATATTACTGACAAAAGGTGATGAATTCATGTGGGATTATTTGAAAAAATTTTATAAATTGATAACAGAAGAAAAAGGATTAGCAGAAATGCAAAGTGCAAATGAGGAAAGTAGAGATTGTTTGTTTGTTTGTTTATTTCTTTTCAAATTCTTTCGTGAATGGATTGCGAAAGACGAGAATTACTTAATAATGGTTGATTATCAATACGAGAGAGAACATTTTAGCTGCGAGGTTAAAGTTGTTTTAAAAATATCTGCAAATTGAAAGTGTGCATTTGTGATAGAATTAAGAATTTATTTTCATCGTTAATAATGCCGCGTTATGTGTAGCTGATATAGCTGACAAGTTTGTTTTGCAGTATCAGCGTCGTTCAACGTTGAGCATGTCGAAAAGCAGCTTAGCTTCTCCCACTGGTCACAATTACTGCGAAAAGTTGATCATTCAAGTAATTTTTGATTATGCATATTTTTTGGGGGGGAAAAATTTTTTTAAATTAAATTATTCAGAGTTTGCGTTCGGAACTGAGCGCCGAACGGACGGTGCGTTTGGACGCTGAGCGTCGCCTGAAGCAGTTGGAAAACGAATACCAGGCTCTGAACGCGCAGCTGGCGATTGTTGAGAAGCAGCTGAGCGACGTGAACAAAAAATTGATTTCACAAGGTGAAAATTTGAAACAAAAATCCCTCTCCTGTGTCGAAATGACTTGCAAAACTAAGGTGAGTTGTTGTTATTGTTGTTTTTGATGACAAGGTGATTCAGAATTAATTAATTAGTTGAATAATTTCTTCATTGTCCCATGACAAATGTAAAGTGAGATTAAATAGAATATGGAGATGTTAAATTGGATTTTTGCTTTTTTTTTTTTAAAAAAATATCCAACTCTTTCTACAATTTATATACGGACACATGTGCGAGTGTTGTGTTGAATATTTCAGGAACTTGAAGAGTTGATTGAAGCGACGAAAGTTCAGCTGAATCAGAGCAATCAAGAGCGAGACCGTCTGCTAGAAAGCCGAGCGGCTGAAAAAGCAGCATACGATAAATGCTTGGACGATATACTGAGTCGGGTAGCTAAAGCGGTTGTCGAATATGAGGTGAGTTCTGGATAGAGTGGAGCAAAAAAACAAAGCCAATAATTAATCAATCAATTGTTATCACCAGATGCTTGGGCAAGAATGTTTCCGTTTGAAGAATCGTAATATTCAATTGGAGATGGACAACAAAATTCTTTACGCTCAGCTGAGAAAGTATACCGGCATGCAGAGGCCGGTGGTACGTCCCGGACCGTTGGAACCGATCAGCGCTGAAGCTGAAGAAGACGAAGACGAGGTTGTTTTCCGTTCTGGTCAAAATTCCTATGCAAAAGTTAACGTGGCGGAGTTGCCTTCGCCGGACAGCAATGCTGGTGAAGCGCTTTGCAGTCGGCCTGTATCTTTCATTTTTGACGGTCAGGGTGAGGCGTTGTCGCCGGTTTCTTGCGGCGAGAAGAGCACAGAGAAGCAGTCTTCTGTGGAAACGTTGGTCGACGAGGACAACAGCCGAGTACGGTCGGCATCCGAGTTGCTTTCCTCGGCTGCGGCTTCATTCTACGAACTCGCATCCCCTCAGAAACGATTGTACGAATCCAATCCAAGAACCACAACGCTGACGACGACCACTGCCCAAAGCAGCAGCAGTAGCAATAGTAGTAGTAATAGTAGTAGTAGCAGCAACAGTAGTGATGCAGCTGTTCGAACTGCAACTCCAACAGTACAAGCAGCAAAGAAAGCCTGCAAAATTGATCAACAGTCGTCGTCAACGACGAGACCATCGGGTCGAAGCTTTTCAACAATTGGGCCGGACAGTTTGCCAACGGTCGGCGGCCATCAATTCTCGGCTAACGAGAAAGAGTCGACAAGCCGCCTGGTTGGAACCGAATTGCCGGATGGCAGCACCAAGCTGGAGCTGATTGTCAACATGTTGCACAGGGTGAATTTCCACTCGTCGGCCGCTGTTGGTCAGGCGATGCCGGCCGTGGCGAGCAGATTTCGCGCCAAAAAGCCTTACGGAATGGACGACGGCTATTCGACCATGTCCAGCGACCGTTGGACGGATTCACTGGCGATGTGGTCGCCGGCCAGTCGGTCCAAAGCGACCACAATCACCACCACCACCACCACGGCCGACTCGTCCGTGCACAGCGGCTCGCCGTTGTCGTTTTCGTCGGCCGGAGCCGGAGCCAAGAGGCCGGAACTCGAGCGACGGTCGGTGACCAGGGTGGAGGCGAGCGCCGGCCGAGCCTCTTCGGCCTCGTCTTTCGCTTCGTCGTCGAGCGCGTGGTCGACTCGTTGGACCGTTTTCGACGGATGCGTGCCCGGCATGCTCAGGCGCTGCTGGTCGGATTCGCAGTTGCGCGCGCGACCTGCGGCACCGGCGCCGGCGTTGGCTTTGGCGGCGGATCCGAGCCTTATCCCTGGTTCAGCTGTAGCGCACGCCGACGACGATGACGATGACGACGCTCTGGCAGTGCTCCAAGCGCCGGTCGACTGTGTCGAAGCGCTTTTCAACGTACCGTTTGAAGATGTGGATTGCGTAAGTTTTCAAAAAGTGAACTCTGACTCATCATCATCAGTGGATGGATAAAGTATTTTAATTTAATTTAATTTAATGTTTTCAGCTTATTCAATCGTTGAATGACTCTGCCACGTCCAACGACGACCAATTGTGCTTGTCGACGAGGAAGAAACGGACAGGAGATGATGCGGCGGTGGCTTGCCAAGGGTCGGAATTGCTTTCTTATTTATCACAAGGTAAAGATGCTCGCCTGTTGCCAGAGATGAATAATCACGACCATGGCGACGAGGACCACGGCAGTGAACAACAACGCGGTATCGGCGTCGCGTTGGATGCGGCCGAAGAGTTGGAAGACACGGACTTGTCCACGGATGTGTCGGTTCGCAGTGGCGACTTTGCTTTCAGACCGAGCAGCACCAGCAGCAGCTTTTCGTCGGACGAGTCGGATAGGGAGATGAACGTCATGGTCGACTGGATAAAGCAGTTGAAAATCAAAACTGGTAAGCACAGCAGAAGAGTATACAGTAGTAGTAGTAGTAGTAGTAGCTTTTTGCTTCTTCCTCACGACGGTTGTTGTCAGTTGAGTTAGTTTTTGCAAATTAACGTTAACAATTTTCAGTGGGGTGGGGCAATTTTGAAAAAAAAATTTCTTTTTTCTCCATTCTGTTCCATTTGGTCAGGTCACCGGAAGTTCGGACTCGTCCGCTATTTGCCTCCAGAATTTCGGCCCAGCATCTTGAGAAGGGACGTCTATTGTCGCTTTGGCAGACAAGAGCGGGAAGCGTTGTCGAAGTTTGATTTTTTGACCGAATTTCGCGACAGATCCTTTTCACCCAAATGCAAAAAAGTCCACTCGACCACGGCAGGGGCGTTGGCCCGAGGGCGCGAGCTTGGCGACGGCAAGAAAAAGCGACAGAAGCCGGCGGCGGTCGGCGCCAAGGCCGCGACCATGAGCGGCCGGCCCGAGAGGCGCAGTTTCAGCTTCGACGATTTGCCCAGCACGACGGCGGCGGCCGACGGTCACGAGGCGAAACTACGAGCCGGCATGGCGCCGGGCGTGGTCGATCCACCCGAAGCCACTTGGCGGCATTTGAGCGGTTCCACGGCCAGTGTCCACACGTCTCCTAGTTATTGTTCGTCGTCGTTTCTCAGCGAGCTTCTCGGCGAGCAGACGTTCTTCAGCTCGAGCTCGTCGCTCAGTTTCAGCATTGCTTAAGTGAAAAACCAAAAAATTAAAAACATGTACATATATATACATATATAATAACTAACCCAGCACGTGCCACTCGCGATACCACGATCGGCATTACTTTTTTTTAATGCATTCTTCAATTCATTATTTATTATCTTTTTCTTGCTTTTGCTTTATTACTACGAGTAATAATTCACTTTTCATTTCCGCATATTTGTTTATTTTGTTTGGTAATTGTTTTTATCTCTTTCTCCTCCCAAATGTGCATTATTTTATCTCGCAGCTTGTTGTTTTATTCAATATTATTATTATTCTCATTGCCAACTACTACTATGAACACCCTATATGTATATGTATATACCCGTGGATGAATAATAATTGTTATTTCTATTTTAATTTCTCAAATTGGACCCTGCAGTCGTTGTTGTTGTTGTTGTGCAATTTAAAAATGTTCGCTTAAATTGTCAACAACTTTTACTGTCGTTGAAGAGATAACAAAATTTGTTAGTTCGCTGAACGAATTGTATAGCACAATTGGTGGTGCAGTTTGTTGTGTGTGAACATTTCTGCTCCACGTTTCTTTGTCAAATTATTGCACATCTATTCCCTGTTTTTGATGCAAAATGAACTATGCCAAGAAATTTGTGTAAAATTTTGCAATGACTCAACGCAACGCAGTGAACATCTTTTTTCTTTGGTTTCTTGCCATCATCATCATATATGTATGTGCAGTGCTGTTCAAAAATATATATACATTTTGGAAATAAACATTTGAAAGAATGTTGTTGCTACGAATAATTTGAACACGGTGAAAAATGTTCCATCAATTGCTATTTCTAATATGCAAATTCTGTGTTGAAAGTGGCAGCTTGGGTCGATGGAAAATTTTTGTGATGACAAAATTGCGAAAGTGAAACGATCACTTCTTTTTCTTCCCCTCTGTTCATCTTTTAGAAGAGTGAAAATTAAATTTTCTTGCCAAAAAAAGCTAAAAAACTATTCAACACTTCCTACTGTACTAGTGCTGCCTTACTGTAAAAATTTAAGCAAATTCACGTGTTCTGTTTCGGTAAGTGTTGTAAATTTGCACGAAAATAAACTTTCAATGTATATTTATTATTTGAAGCTGCTTGTATGCACAGTGACAGTTTGAAGTTTCACGGTTGAACAGTGAATTTCAAATTCACTGAGGCGAGACTGAAATTTGCCCAAGTTTTGCCACAAAATTATACAGGCAGTAATGTAATGCTTTTGTAAAAATAACAGCTTTTTCTGTTTGAAAATTTTTTGCCGGTCAATAACAATTTTGTTTACAACTTCAAAACCATTGCAAAGAGTGTTGTTGTTAGCTTCATCATTTGCGCCATCAGGGTATATATTATTTATTATTCTTGAAAGCAACGTTTGTTTCGTTTATTGAAAAATTGTTTCAAGTGTTCAGCTGGCTGTTGGCGTTCGGTTGAATTGAAGTTATCGGTTGGCTGGCTGCTTTTCAATTCATCGCATCGAAATTGTTCTTTTCAAATACAGTAAGCTCAATGAATGTTCTTGCTCATCATTTTTGATTGTCATTATTGTGCAAAAAACACTGGCATAATTTGAGATTTGAATTGAATTTCAATAAATTAGTGTAGAAAAGTTCAAAATTTTTTCCTTTTTCAAGTTTCATTTTCATTAAACGTAGAGATTGTATTTTTACATAAACTTGGCACAACAACTGACTAACAACGGTTTTGCATATTCATTCGGTTTTGCTCATCGCCTGGGTTTGTTTCTTCAGTTCAGAATGGACAAAAGTGCGTCCTAGATTTCGACGAGCAGGCCCAGGATGAGTATTTTCTGCCTACGGAGCACAATTAGCCGACCGAGAACGTGGACAGCGGATTCCTGCAGAGCGGCCGACCTCAACGGGCGTCGCTGTGACGCCCGTCACCGCTTCCTGGGGTCAAGCCATTATTTGCATTCATTGGACTTTTCTTTTCCAATTTGCATCCATCTACCGACTGTATTGTATACTGATTCGGTCATGCTGTCATAAGAAATTGCATTATTGTTAAACAAGAACGAGAATTAATTTAAACCATTCATTTCCAACATTGCAAACTGACCAATGATACTTCAATTAGCAACTGTTGCTTTTTTGTTCATTTTCAACCAACAAACAATGATTTGAAATTAACAATTTCAAAGCATTAATTTTTAAAAAAAACATTCATTTAAATTTTGTTTTTCTTTTTTAATTTCAGCATTGCAGTAAGCGATAAATATATTTAAACAAGAAAAAGACACACACAATAAACGTTGTTGATATTGCAAATTTATGCAAATAAGTGAATGCAAATTTTGAAGAACATATTTGGAAAAGGAAATTTATTGATAACGAGTGTTCAACGTTGCACTGCGAAAAGAAAGAATAATGATAAGAACGGTAGAAGTAGACCCGTCGTCAAGGCGCAAGCATTGTTTGAAAAATGATTATGATAATGGACGAGAAAGAAGTTTTGCACAGTGCGAGCACGAGGGAAGGAGTTGACGGCGGTTTCGTGCCAAGGGCGTGGCGAATATCCCTGAACTCGAACCCAAAGTTCTTGGAAATTGCGTCCCACGCGCGTTGGGGATTTCACCGTTGTTGCCGTGGGCAGGTTCAAATTGCCACCCCACTGCCAGAGCAAGGGCGAGGTGAGTTTTGTTCGGATTTGTTGCCCTCCACGAGGTGCTTTTTTCACTTTTTCAGATTGGCTAGAAAAGAGAGAAATGATCATTATTATTATTATTATTATTATTATTATTATAAGTATTCATGTCACATGCTGTTGAGATGCATGTGTCCTTTTGATGTGGTGGATATTGTGAAAGTCTACCTGAGAACAGTATCGTTGTAAATCACAGGTTTGACGTCAAAACCGAACCGCTTCACGAGATCAACAACACTATCTTTACCAAGGAAGTGTCCGGCACCGAAGGCGAAAAAGAACGACTTTTCAGGATTTGCATGCAATAATCCGATTACCCGATTGGCCATGCGCACGTTGCGCTTTTTGATCAACTCCTCCCGAAAGTAGGCGTTGATATCTTCAGTGCCGGCGGCATCTTCCGCTGACCGGCTATTGTTATCCACATTTGGCACCTGAAAAGGTGAAATGAAGTTGCGTGATGAATATGGAAATTTTTTTCATTACCGGCACAGCATCATGAGCAAAAATTGTCTCGTCCAAACTGCCACAGATGTAGTGTTCAATGAGACGGTTTGTTTGTTGAGCCAATTCCAATGTGGCAGTTGATGTGCGATTTACCCGTACAAGCAGCGCTTGCTCGTGGTCGCGCAACATCTGATCCAAAGCGTGCAAAACTTGCGGTTCTTGCAGTGAATTCAAAGGCTCGCATTGTTCACCGGCAGTTTCGATCGCACCGAGAGCTATGGACAAGCTTGACGCTTGTTGAGCTAAATACAAATCAAGCACAGGAATTCCTCGTCGTTCAATTGCTTGTCTGTTCAAAGAATTCAACAGAAACATTATCCAAATGGGTCTTTTTCGTTCCCAGTTGCCTGCAATTGAAGTAAAAAATATACCAATACATAACAGTGACAAAAATATGCAGTTCATTTTTTGACTATTTGATTTGATTTGATTTGATTTGATTTGATTTGATTTTTAGCATTTCTTACCGGCGATACTTTTGAAAAGATAATCTGCGTAAGCGTCATTATGACCACCAGCCCGCTGGGTATCGATCCATTCCGGCAGTGCTTGCCTGATCATTTCCATGTGCGATTTTATTCTAACGTACAAATCAGTCGGCAAGTGATCAGCTATTGTTTCACCATCAGGCAAATACTGACACCGGGCAAGACTTTCCACCGTTTTGGGATTGTTCAAATCCAATTCCAAGAATACACTGTCCGCCTGGTAAAATGCTTGCTTCGCCGCTTTGCTCACGTACTCCCACACTTCCGTATACGGTACGTGAATTGTGCCGAAAAAGTAACTAGCAGGATCACCCTCAATGCGCCACAGAAATGTGCTCAGCTTTTGCGGAGCGACTGAATTATTCTACAAAAAGAAAAAACAGGTATGCATAAATTTATTATTTTTACTTTTATAATTTATATGGAATGTAGTGGTGGGGTTGGGGGAGGGGGGGCGAGGGTGTGGGAATGTGAACAGTTGTTTATCAGTGAAAAGTTTTTGAATTCATTTTTGAAAAGCTGAATAGCCGTGCAACTTTGCTAGTTCAACATCATATTAACAAGGTGAGGTGAACAGCTAATTCTCACAGCTCGATTGATTGTTGAAAAGCTCAAAAGGCGTCCTATTCATTTTTTCCCTTCTACTTTGCGCTTTCTACACAATTTTCATCCTGCCCCTCAGAATATCCGGCTCAATTTTTAAATACTAAAAAATAGAGGGAAAAACCAAAAATAAAACAATTGTTTACCTTTTCTGAGCAGAACTGCGGCTTGTGTGAAGTTGCGACGAAAACAACTTGCAACAGAATGCAATAGATTTTCAACATCCAAAGATGAAAAAGCATCTCACAGTGTGGTGGGAGAGAATTTGTTGTTGCACACAAAACTATTTACGCCATTCAGACATATTGTTGTTCGCAGTGTTTTGATGCAAGAATATATCAAGGGTAATCACAACAAAAATATCAACATTACACAGCAGTTTCAGCATTGTTGGTAAATAAAAAGAAAAATCCCACAAATTGTAATAATAGATGATAGACAAAATGGAAATTTGTCAAGCTGCTTCACGTGAGAAAGTTTTGGATAAGAAATGATGCGAAATGTTCACGCCACATTCGAGAAGTGATTGTAAAAGGTTTTGTAAAAAAAAGGAACAGTTTGTAATTTGGAAGCAGGGAAAATTTGGTGGTGAACCTGCAGAGAGGAACGGGTCAGAGTTTTTGGCATATTCTGCTCTAGTGGTTGGCGTCATTCACTGCTGTTATGGCAGAATGACGAATCAGCTGCCTGAGCAAACAACATCTCGTGGCCGCTGATGAACAGAGAGAGCGGATTTGCATCCCATCGTGAAAACTGTCCCAATTTTGCACAAATCTGCTTAGCAGGTGCTCGACCAATGGTAGTACAGTGGTCAGCGCAATTGCAAAGACCGGCAACAACGCATATATACATATATTGACAAATAATAATAATGATCATGATCAAACTGAATGAAACAACAACAACGACAATTGAAAAGAATTAGCATAATAATTGTTTACCCTCAAAAAGTTGGTTTTTACAAATTGAAGAATTTTTTTATCTGTGAAACGCGATTTATACGCTCCAGAGATCAAAAGTTCGCTGCGGCACAGTTCAAAAGGGGGCTTAATCCGCTTAAGCATTGCTAGTGAATGGCGGTATTCTTTTTGCAGTCTGCCGGTCGTGAATGAGAAAAACGGCGCATTGTCTGATCCGACACCGCGGTCCCTTTTGAACCACTGACCCTAATTATCTTCTGATGCATTAATTGAAGCTTCTATTGTTGTTACCCTTGAAACGCGACACAATACCTCACCCGCCGATATTAATAAAATATTCATCTGTTAAATTTGAATGCAGCACAACAATCTGTGGTTGGTCAAATTTCACTTCATCGACAATACATACACTTGCTGAATTATGATTAATAAATTTTCCCACATGTATAATAATAATGGTTGGTGGACATTTTTTTCAGTTCGACTGTTATGTAAATTTAAAATACAATTTCGAGAGTTTGTTTTCAAGGATGAAAAGAAATTACAATTTCACTAATTTGTGGTTTTTCCGTTGACATGGTGATTCACGTATCAATAGTTCAGTTTTGGATCGTTGCATACCAATTAATTCGTTCATAAAGGTGGTTTCACTTTACACCGTTTATAGCATTGGTTTATAACATCATCACCAATTCAAGATGAAGACTGTTTTTTTTTACTTCTGTGGTGAAAGCCTTCTGTTTCTTTGTCATGAGCATGTTTTGTAAATTTTATCAAAAAAAAAATACTTGCTGCATGTTGAAAAATTGTACCACCAGTGTGAAAATTATTCCATCCTTAGCTGAATTGCTTCGTCCAAAGAAAAGCAATTAAATGAAGATGAATGCTCATATTTTTATTTCAGTAATTTTTTCTTGTTTTCAAAAATAAAGAGCAATGGAAATTTGTGAATAGAATTTTACAACAGTTCCGCACAGATTGCTTTATTCAATGCCGCGGATACAGTACAAATTTGTAATTGACAAAACACTGACTGTCAGGTAAACAAAGCTACTCCGGGGTCATTGCATTGTCAGAAATAACAAAGGGTGCAGCTGTTCTTTGTGGGCGGCTCCTTTCATGGAAGTGAAGCACACTTTTTCCGGGCATTGTTGAAGTGGCTTTGTTCCTTTGGAAATGTTTTTACACATGAAATATTGAAATGAATAAAGCAAAAGCAAAATACAAAGAATAGCACAGAAAAGGAAGTTTACCTTTCTGGAGCAGAATGATGTGATGCTTTTGATGAGGTTTGCAATAAGAAACGTGCCATTTATTATTACCCTGAAATACAACTGTTTCGTAAAAGATGGTCTGTGTTTTTTATTTTTATTTAGAAAAACTTTTAATACAATTATTACTTATCTTCAATAATCAGCTTTTTTTTCAATAGTAAATAACGGATATTTGTTATTCAGTTCAATTTTCATACATTTTTACGATTGATTAAAACTGCTGCTTTTCATTTCAACGACATTCTTGAAAATAGAATATAAATAAATAAATGAATTGAACAGCACCGCATTCTTGTCATCTCTGGTCCGTTGAATAATTTCTTTCAAGTGTAATTCATTGTTAAAACTGTTTGCTTAAGCTGACGCTATCAGCGGTATACTTGAGAACAACACTTAGCCTTGCTGTTATTGGCAAATAATTTTCAGTGACCATTGTTCTCCGGTCAAATGGACAAAAATTGCTGTTCATCACCTATCAAGCTCTTGGTTGCTTTTAGATTGCCACATATGAACAGTGATCGATTTTTTGAACTGAATGAACACGATTTGCCAATTTCATTGCAATCTTTTTTTTATAATGATAATTTTCATTTCATAAAAAAAGGTATTTTAATAATTTAAACAATAAAATATTTTTGTTGAGATATTTTTCTGAAGATTTTACTCCTTGCTTGTATTGTAGTTGGTTATTTTATTGCTTTGGCGAACTCGAGAAATTTTGAATTTCCAATTTTTCTTCATTTCATCGTATAATATTTGTTAACACGGTTGACGATGTTCAAAGAAACAAATAGCACAACGAAAGCGTTTCAAAAGTTTAACGATTTTCAAAACACTTTATCACCTTGTGAACATGTAGTTAATAACTGCTACCTACAAAAGATGTGATAAACCAATCTGCAGTATTTGAAAGTTCACTCTCATGATCACAATAAAATGTTGATGCTAGTCCAGCTAAAGTATCGTTTCGCTGCCATGCTGTAGGCGATTTAACGAATTCATCAAAATGATACTGAAATTCATTCATCGGTTCATCAAATCAACAACACTGTTCATATTAAAAATGACAAGTGGTGAAGTACATTTATGAAGCTAACTAACTACTACATTTGACTTTTAAATCAGTTTTTCTTTAAAGTAGCGTTCGCTTCTCAGCGGACCGCCATGTATTATCAACACTTGATGATACCTGAAAATGTGAAATGAAAACAATGCTAATGTGGAATTACGTACACCACCTGTGTAGTAGTGCTCGAGGAGACGGCATATGCTCCACGCTACTCCCATAGAAGCGTCAGGCATTTGTAATTGTCAGTTCATGTCTATGCAAAATTTGATTGAATGCATGTAATTGTTGCGTTTGCGCAACAGTTAGTGATGCCTTGGTTTTCACAAGCTGTTGAACGCAAAGAAAGCTAAGAACAAAGCCATGGCTGATGAGCTAACTATACATGAAACACAAAAATTTCCCATCATTCTAATCTCTAATTATTTGCCGAATTCAACTGAACCATCATCCCAACAGATCTTTTACTTTCCAGGCTGCCTGCAATTGCAACATATACATTCAGTTTACTTGTAACCGCATTGATGTGGCATGTAATAAAAATTATAAAACAGCTTTTGAATATCATTGCATCATCGTTGGCAAGTAATTTGAGAATATTTCATGTGAAGATGATTAATGAAAATAATTTTTGGCGCAAATATAATTTTAATAAAATTGAGCAAAAACTGTCCTATCCAAATCACCACATATGCAGTGTTCAATTTGATCACAGGCTCTTCATGCTAATTCCATGACACCGCCAGACATTTATTCACAATTTGTCGTTGCTTCATGGCTACATAAAGTATGATACAGTGTATGATTTGCATAGTTCATTGGCTGCCTTGATAACATCGCGAATTTTGCATAAGCTTGACTCTAGTTGAACTAAATGCTATCAAGCATTGGAATTCTACGTCATTCTAGTGCTACCTATTTAGCGAATTCAACAGAAACAATTATTTACACAGTCTCATTCTGAAATTTTAAAATATATCTGATTTGAACTATGGTCAAACTGATAAACATGTATTTGTTTCACGTTTGGGGAATGATGCAGACATGTGTGAACAGTTCCTTTGCATTTTTTTTCTTTTTTATTTTTGTAATTATCATGCCTGATCTGTAAGAATTTGCAGATTTATAATTTGCTAAACTTAAACGGCACGTAAACAACGTAAACGTAAGCAATCGTATAGCTCATGTGACGATTGTTTCGTCTGATGCGATTAATAGACACTGATAACGAAACGCGCAGTTAGATTGGTTTGTTTGTTCATTTGAATAATTTGCATATGTAAAGTATTCTGATAAGCAAATACAAATATAATGTTTAATGAAAATGGGAGCTCAGTAGTTGAAATGTTGACCTGTTTTAGTGCTGCTAAAGCTTTCAGAATACAAATGGGAATGTGACATATTCGCAAGGCAGAACAGAATGTTGTTTACACGTAAGTAAGTCTGTTGTTATCTCATGCTATATATAAATATACTAGATACATAATAATGCAGTTTTTTATTTTACTATTGATTTCTTTTTTTATACTACAAAAGGTGTTTGTTGATTCCATTGATCTTATATAAAAATTGCAATTCAATCTAACAATCTTTTTGGATTTCAAAATCAGTTTAAATTGTAGGCCAACTTGAAGTATGTCTCATTTATTTTCAAAAAATCAAAAATAGTAAACACTGCTTTTTCACTTGACCACAGTACGGTAAGATAATGGAATTATAGTTTATTTTCCTTTCACATATAAAATACCAAATATATGAAAGATTATTAATAAAAATTTACTATAAAAACCGTCTAATGAAATGATAGTGAAATGAATTTATTAGTTGCATTGAATCTGGAATAATGTTAGATAACTGTAAGGTATTGCTTTCTTTGAACACGTGGCTTGATACTTCAGCAGATTATAACACTTTTTGTGCGATATTTCAAACTTTTTTATGATCCATGAAATATACAGATCAGAATCAGCTTGTTTTGCCTATCCGCAAAAAGCAGCTGTGCAAATATTGATTTTTTGTATCAAATGGATGTTCCTTTTACAGACCACGGTAGCAGGGGCAAATGAAAAGGCAGATGCAAGGGGAACATTATGTTTAAGCAATTTATTAATTCTTATGTAAATAAAAGCAACGTTATCGCAAATATTGAACAGATAACAGTTTCCAGTTTCAAAATTGACAAAAAGAAGCAAAGTAGAGGAAAAAAGGTACGTCATCGTTGTAACTGTACTCCACTGCATGGCAAACGCAGAGAACTTTTTTAAACAATCAACCGTCAGACAGCTGTTTAAAATTACACCTAGATAAAGTGAACAAGCTAGATTTTTGCAGGTTTTCGCTTTTGAATCAGTTCAACAGTAAACAAATACATTGAAACTTAGCCCTTAGCCAATTGCCTAGCAATCTTGAACACGGTTATATTACCATAAACATACGCTAGCATTTTGTTTTAAAGAAGTGTCCTTTTATTATCAGCTTGAATCATGAATCATGTTGCTTCATACAGAATGTGGAATTTTTAATTTGTTTATAATATATGGCAACTAGAAAAGGTTTCAAATTTTCATCACTGCTAATGCACCGAAATTTTGAAAAACTCAATTTGCAACTTTTGCTGTAAAAGATTGAAAAATGCAATAGCAACGCGTGGTTTTTTGCATTGCGGGCTCGTTTTTGTTCTGTTGCAACATTTGCAGCAATGTGTGACGTTTAAATTGTTCACTAATAGTATTTGCTAAATCTTTCTTATTAAATCCAGCATATTTAACATGCTTGAAGAAATCCTGCTTCACTTGTTATGTTTCTTTTTTTATAATTCATCGTTTTAAAGTGAGTGTAGCAAAGAAGCATGGCCTTTGTGACGCTTTAACGTAACTTTAACAGCTGTCTGTTTTTAGCGAGATAAGAAAGTTAAATTGGGTATTTGTAGGCAGCTGCTTAGAAATTAAGACGAATTATTCATTTCATTATGTGCAGTTAATCAGATATTTTTATAAAATTTATTTCGGCAGTATAAGTTGAAGAATAGAAATTACTAGATATTTGTGTGCGTCGTGTGTTGCTGTAATGTGAATGAACATTAATGAACAAATGAACAAGTAAGCAGCGATCAGAGCACTGGTCAACAAAGGCGTCGACGCTTGACCAATGTAAACATGTAAAAAATGCTTAAAAACTGCGTAGCACATTGGAAAACTCGAGATAACAAACAGCACTGAATATTTTCCATGTTATTAAAATTATATTGTGCAGCGTGCAGAATACATTCATATTTAAAGCTTTTAAGTGAAGCATTTCAATGAAGCTTGAATTCTCGAATTTAAGTAGAGTTTTTATTGCAGCATTGGTGCATTGTATAAAATTGCTAAATGTATTCAGTGCACTTCAATTAAAAATCTTCTTCAAATAATGAAAATTTTCTTCGTATGATAAGAAGATAAGCAATTTGCAAACACTACATTGCAATTTCAATGCATCAATGCGATTGAATATGCAGTTTAATTTTGAATGGTTGACAACAGAAATTCTTTTATCTAGTTTAGTTTTTCAGCTATTTTGATTGAATGTATATTTTCATGTTGAACAAGTTTACTATAGTGAAAACAGCCATTCAAAAGCATTCTGAAGTGAAATTTAAGCAGTTTGCCTGTTGGAATTTGCGTTGTTGTTGAATAACATTTTTTTTTCAAGTAAAACTGATGCTAGATGCTGGTTTTCGTACTTGAACACTGTCAGCGGTGTGCTTGAGAGCAGTGTTTAGCTTTGTCGTTATTGAATAGCGATTTGAAGTGGCTATTGTTGTTCGGTCAAAGGGGTGAACGGCTGTTCCTCAACCAAGTCCTTTGGCTGATTCTAAGCTAGCAACAACACAGTTTTATCTTGATCAATCCTGTCAATCTTGCTAAACCGTATTTATTTTTAAAAATGCTGATTCCTATATCTTAAAATTTTTTAAATAAAGAAATCAAATGTCGTAATTTAATAAAAACAAGTTCGACATTCTATTTCTTCTTTGGCTTTAATTTTCTATAAGCTTGTCTGAAACACACTATTGTATATTTTTAAAGTTTGAACAATAGAGCTGGGAAAGTTTATTTATTCTGTTAGTTTTCAATTTCCTGCCGTTTAGGCTCTTCTTGCTTGAATTTTCCAGCTTTTTTGCATTGCTTTTTGTCTACAATCAACCGGATAGGTTCAAGCTGACACTGTCTGCTATTTTTTGAGGATATTGGAGTAGACAAAAGTGCGTCCTAGATTATGATGAGCACAGGCGAGATTATCTGCCAAGGGACAAATTAGCCGACCGATAAGCAATTTTGATTAAAGATTCATGTAGAGTAGCCGACCTCAACTGGCGTCATTATGCCGCGTCGCCGCTTTCTGAGGTCAAGCCATCTCTGGAGCCATTAGGCTTTTTTTGAATACATCCACCGACTGTATACTCAATTACGCTGTCATAAGAAATTGCTTTATGACTAGACAAAAATGACAAACTATCTATCTAGTAATGAATTTGCTTTTCAACCTGACAAACTTACGAAAGGCTCTTTAATTGATAACTGTGGTTGGTTCTTATTAAATAATAAGTTCTGCAAAACATAATTTCATACTGTCTAATTTATTTATTACTGACACGCGGTAATTGAAGTTCAAATATAGAACAGAAAAGGTTTAATAAGTATTCCTTTTGTGTGCTATGGAACAGAGATGAAAATTGCATCATTTGAACACTTTCCGATAAGATAAGATAAGATAAGATAGCAGACAAGATTTGCATGCAAAGTTTAGCTGTGATGGCAGTTTTTGTATGATAAAAACATTTCTTAACGTTTCACTTCAACGCTGAATACTCGTGAGTTATTTATTCAGTTATTATTATTATTGCAAGTACAATTTGAACTGAAAAGAGTTTCAGTTGTGTTTTAAACAATAAACTTTTTTTAATTCAACAAATTACAGGCTTAACTATTTGGACAACATTCTTTAGCTTTATCGACTTTCACATAAAATTCATATTTTCAATCTGAAAAATAGCAAATATTTTAATTAAATTAACTTTGAATGACTCATGAGTTAAAAATTGATTTTGAGAAAAGCATTCCTTGATGTTGGCATTGCAATAAACATTGCATAACATTCGGAAAGCATGCAAAATGAGTTTTGCAAACAGCAATGCTTTACTGAATTGTGTAGTAATTGCATACTTTTCAACACCTCAAAATTCGATATTAAAAGAAACTATTTTCTACTTCTGAAATTGAACTGCGGCATGGTTTTATGCTAATGATCGTATTACTTGTACATTACTTTAATTATATAATTATATAATGTAATAAATAATAGAGGTGGATATTTTCAGAATTTTAATTTGTATGCAAAAGTAAAACTAGAAAAAAGAATTTTATTCATGTGAAATGTATTCATAATCAAAATTGCATTGTGAAAAGGAATAATATTGATAAAAAAGGCAAAAATAGACCCGTAATTAAGCCAGAAGCATTGTTTGAAAAATGATTATGATAATGAACGAGAAAGAAGTTTTGCACCGTATGAGCACGAGGAAAAGGGTTGACAGATTGCTCGTGCCAAGGAGGTGCAGAATTTCCCTGAACACGAACCCAGAGTTCCTGAAAATTTCGTCCCACGCTTGTTGTGGACTTTACTGTTGTTGTACTGGGCACATTCAGGGCGCTGTCCCACTGCCACAGTGGAGGCGATGTAAATTTCTTTCTGATCCCTTGACCAGTGCCACGTCCTTTTTTCGGTTTTCTAGATCGGCTGTAAAAAAAGCATAAATTTTACTTACATGCAAAAGCAATAAACAAGGAAGAAGCAATTTTTATATTAAATTTGTAACAATATACCTGATGACAACATTCTTAGAAATCACAGGTCTGATGTGGAAACCGGATTGTTTCACGAGATCAATAACACTATCTTTGCCAAGAAAGTGTCCAGCACCGAAGGCAAAAAAGAACGATTTTTCAGGATTTGCGTGCAGTAATCTGATTACCCGATTAGCCATTCGCACGTTACGCTTTTTTATCAATTCTTTCTTAAAATATGCGTTTATTTCACCGCTGCTTTCATCATTAGCTGACCCGGTAAGGCTGTCAACATCTGTCACCTGTAAAAATGATATTACTATTTTTTAAATATTTTTTGGCGCAAATATTGTATTTTCGTACCTGGACAGTATCGTGGGCAAAAATAGTCTCATCTAAACTACCGCATATGTAGTGTTCAATGAGATCCCGCGTCCTTCTTGCCAATTCCATAGCACCACCGTCTGATGATTGTTCAACCCGTTTTATTGCTTGTTCATGGCTATACAGTGTTTGATTCAGCGCATGCAAGACTTGTTGTTTTCGTAATGAATTCAATGGTTCGCATTGTTCACCGGCAGTTTCGATTGCACCGAGGGTTTTTGACAAGCTTGACGCTTGCTGCGCTAAATATAAATCCAGTACCGGCACTCCTCGTCGTTCTATTGCTTGTCTGTTTAATGAATTTAACAAGAACATAATCCATATTGGTCTTTTTCTTTGCCAGTTGCCTGAAAATTCGAAAAACAACAACAATATGCAAGCAGTCTGTTTTTTTTCTCAACATACTGATATATTATTGGCATATTTACCTGCAATACTGTTGAATAGGTGATCCGCGTAAGCATTGCTGTGACTGGATCGTTGTGTGTCGATCCATTCTGGCAAGGCTTGTCTGATTATTTCCATGTGAGCTTTTATTCTATTGTACAGACTGGTCGGCAAATGATCAGCTATTGTTTCACCGTCAGGCAAATATTGGCAGCGAGAAAGGCTTTGCACCGTTTTTGGATTATTTAAATCCAATTCTAGAAACACATTGTCCGCCTGGTGAAAAGCTTGCTTCGCCGCATTGCTCACGTATTCCCAAACGTCCGTGTACGGTACGTGAATTGTGCCAAAAAAATAGCTGGGTGGTTGACGTTTTATACGCCACAAAAAGTTATTAAACCGTTTCGTTATTGCTGAATTGTTCTACAAGAAAAGAAAAACAAAACTGACTTTACATCTACTGATGGTTTTATTTATTAAAGTTTTGCGATCAATTTCAATACTGCTAGTAATGTTTTTTTCTCATTTCTATTAGCTGCTTTTGTAAAGCATTGGTATAAATGTAAAGATGAATCGGTGGAAATTCCGCATGTGCAACAACACTGTAAGGGTAAGGTAAACAAAAGAGCACCGAGGTCGGACAATTGTCATTAATGACAAAGGCCCCACCTCTGCACGGATATCGACTGCTGTGTATCCCATTGTAATTTGTCCGAGTATTATTCTTCAAGCTATTTTGCTTGTTCAGACTTTTTGCACAAATGAAATGTCCAAATTGGCAAAGTGAAAGCAAATAGTAATTAAAAAAAAAATAAAATAAAATGAAAGTTTACCTTTTGTAAACAGAATTGTGGCTTTGTCGAAGCTGCCGGTGCTAAATTAGCTTGAAATATGAAGCTGACTAGTATGATTGGAAAATAGAACAACAACAGCATGTTGAATGTTGAGTTAGCTTGTCGACGCAGTAAAACTCTGATGACATGCAGGCATACTTTTCTCGGTTGTTTGTTGGAAAATATCGGTGATAACAAGCGTAACAACAAGTAGTAAAAAGATGTTGTGCTGTTTGCAGATAAAAAGAATAATTTTTATATGAGACAAAATTGAATGCTGATATTTTTGCACATTCTGCGCAGCAAATGTTTACAAGGATGCGGCATTCATGAAATGCAGGCTAAAACGGTCGGCAGGAAAGGGAAAAGAGGATAAAAGAGAGCCAATGAACCAATCGCAACTGGTCAGATCTTAGCTATGCACTTGCGAAACGAAGCAGGTCAAAGAGTTGTGACATATTCCGGGCTGCTCGTTGTCTTTGTCTCTTCTCTCTCTCTCTCTCTCTCTGTCTCTTTCTCTCAGAGGAGGAGGAGGTGGTGGAGGAGGACGTGGTCGTCGAATCAGCTTGCTGTGCAAACAGCTTTTCACCTCTGCTGGACACAAGATTTGCATCCCGTGGAGAAAATTGCACAAATCACGTTGACAGGTGCTCAGCCAATGGTGGCGCCGTGGTCAACGTGACGACTACAAAAGACAAAAAGACAAAAAGAAATATTCAATATATTGCCACTGGACAACAGCATTCAATTGAGCACAGAATTTTGTATAAAAGAAAAGTTATTATTTTTGAATTTTTCAATTTCATGTGATGTGTGATGTGTGTGTGTGTGTGTGTGTAATGAAATACTTTACTGATAAGAAAGAAAACACTGCGGTATAGTTGAAAGGGCAGATTAATCCGCTTAACATTAATGCTTGACGGCATTCTTTACGCGTTCGGCCAACCGTATTCAATCAAAATTGCATGAATGAAAAGGCGCATTGTCCAATCCGGCGCCGTCGGTCCGTTTTGAACGGTCTTGCTCTTATTATCTTGCCACGCGTGAAGTGAAGCTTTAATTTCGACCGAGAAAATGAAACTGCCCATTGTTCACTGCTATTTATAGAATATTTGTCGATAAAAGTTCGAAGTAGAAATTTCTTACATCAAATTTATAATACAAATACAACACGGTTCACAAATGCAAATCCACGCACACACACACACACACACACAAACGAGTAGGAGGTTAAGCAGTCATTTATTCTGAAATTGATTTAATTTTCATTTTGTACTATTTTAAAGAACAATAATTTTGCATTTAAACAAACTTTAATTGTAAACGAAACATTTTTCTCCTCTCTGTCCTCCGCAAGTCATGATGTTAGTGAAAATTTTAATTGTTAAATAATTAATTTTACAATCATTTCAAATTATTGCTTGAATTCAAAGTATGAAAATTCATTTTTCACTTGTCATTGATATGTCAAAATAAAGCAATAGCAATTTATTCTCTTTTCACATGCAAGACATTCAAAATGTACAAAAGAAGATTAGATATTTATAAAAAATTTTAACGTTCTATAATTATCTGATTAATGCTACAACAATTGTACTTAATAGTGTTCATAGCACTGAAAATATGTTTTTCACAGTTTTGTTTTTTATTGAAAATTCATTTTATTGTACATCGCATTCCATCAACATTATTCGCTGCATTAGGTGTTTGTTTGCAACAATTAGTTACATCAAATATGCACATCTTCGAATGCTATCTAAATCGAATTGGAATAAATTATGCCATAGCTTTTCATAACAATACCTTAGTTACATTTGTGATAATAACATTTTGTTTATATACATATATAGCGTTGACAATTTTTTATTTTTGACTGTTTCCGTTCGATAATTTATGCTAATAATAAGCTTGTATGATTAGAGATTTCATTATCTATAGTGACAATGAAATGTTGATTTCATCTTATTTGATATGATTTGTTGTGAACTTTGTTAATGAATGGATAAGTGAGCAAAGATTAATTTGTGTTATTTTTGACGACATCAGAAGATTCATTATTTGAAAACAGCTTGCAAAATTTCATTGCAATAACATACAATAGTTGTCATTACGGTCGTAAACTCAGCCATTCGACATATTCTTTTCTAATATTATTATATTTCCATTATACTTGTTTTCATCACAGCAAAATAATATTCAACTGATATATTTGTATTTATTTGTGCACATTTTTATGTGTTGAAAAAGATATTTTCAAATATTATTTAGTATTTCAAGTATCATATTATAATTTTTCTTCAAATTGGCTTTGTTCATATTAGCAATGATCCATTCAGTTGAGAGAAAATGAATACTATTGAAAGTGTATACTGAGTGCTAATTATGCTCTTTTCAAACAATGAAAACTGGGTCCAAAAAGTACTTACCTAGAAGAGTATAAGAAACAAGCATGGCACGTTTATGTAATTTATCAACCGACATTTTATCAATGTAATAATCAGCAATGTTGTACAGATGTTGTACTCGCGGTTTTCATGAAAAAGGAACCAAATCAGATGGCAAATGGTAAGCGAATATCAAAAGCGCTTCCGACTGCACTGCAAACGTTAGTTTCTTTTATGAACAGCCGACAGCTTCTGAAAATCACACCTAGCCAGAATGAGTACACAAGAAGTTGCAACGAACTGATTTGTAGGCGGCGTTACGAACATTAGCTCAACATTAGACAAATACGTGCAAGCTTAGCTAATTGACTGATAGCAATGCCGACAAGCATGGCCATAATTAAAGCATAGTTACTTTATTTTCTTCGAGCAAAAAATGTATACATTTTACCAAGGAATGTTGGTTAATTTTTATCAAATTTGAATATTTCACGGTGAACTTTTGACAAAACGTACCTCTTCAATCTTGTTAAAAATGATAATGGCCTTTTTTAACTTAATTCTTTAAAAATGCTTTGAATTTTAGAATTTTAACCATCAATTATTATTCTTGGGTTTTATTATAAAAGATTAAATTTAAAAAATATTCAAAATCAATCATTTACAAAATATCAAATGAGCTAAAATCATGGACAACCAGGCTTAAATATTGAAAACAACATTCTTTGTAAAATGAATCAATTATTTATGCAAATTTTGACAATTTACATAAATTAGAAATTGAAAATATGAATAACTAACTGAATGCGTTTCGGTGAAAATTCTTACAAAACAGACAATTTTGAATTTTTGAACCGGAAAAGCTTAGAAAATTGAAACTGAAATATGCATTTTCGGTGTTCAACTGACAGTTACTGTTCATTATAAACATGAATAATACCAATAAATTTGACAGCTGTATGTATTTTTATGTATGCTTTTATGAAAAATTATTTTGTTTCTGACATTTTGCAATTTCAGTTGTAAATATTTGCAAAATAAATAAACACGGTTTAGCATTAATTGAAAGATTCCATTACTGATCAAATCGACGCTCTGCTTTTCTTCTACCGCTGTGCAATATCAATATTGACTTTTGGTTAATTTTTCAGCTTTTATTGTTAAATGTACTGTTTTATTTGTTGTAAAACACGAATTTTAATGCAAAAAATATAATTTGATGACAAGGAACACAGTTTTTTGTACTTTAATTCATTAATAAACACTTTCCTTAAATCATCAAGCAGTTTAAAATAATGTTTTATTATGAGCATTGTTTTTAGGCATTTAGCAATTTATTTTTCAATGTATGCTCATTTAACTTCATATCTAATATGAATTATTTTGAGGCATCATGCATAGTAATTGTACCACAGAATGCAGCAGTGTTATGTAATAAATTTGTAAAAGCTAGAAAACATTTCACGTTATCACGTTTGGAAAAATATTAATTTGAAACTTTTGCTAAAGGCTAATAGATCTTGAAAGATGCAATTACAACGTGTATTTTTTTGCATAGCGGCATGTTTTTTGTTCTGTTGCAACATTTGCAACAATGTGTGACGTTGGAATTATTCACTAATAGTATCCGCTGAATCTTTGTCATAACATCCAACACATTTGACATGCTTGAAAAAATCTTCTTCTCACTTGTTATGAACTTTTTGAAGTTACCAGACTAGTATAGCTTCCACTTAGGAAACTTTGGAGTCTAATGGATCGCTGTTTATAGCGAGATGTCAAGTGAAGAAGGAAGTGAATTTGGTATTCATAGGCAGCTGCTTGGAAATTAGGAAAATTGATTTCATTCATTGTTAAATCTATTAAAAGATCACTGTTATATAAAAAAAAAACTATTGCAAGTTACTATGAAAAAAAGTTAAATTATTAAAATTTCAAATTGGTTGTTATGTTAATAAGTGTTTAAAAATCAGTGTATTTATAGGAAAATTGAAGTGAATGCAAGTATTAAAATTAAGACATTATAAAAACATTAAATATTAATGTATAATATCATATAATACATTATAATTGTCCTATAAAGTCTTTTTTAATTGAAAAACAATATCTTTCCATAATTAAAAACATTTATTTCCACGTTCAAGTGTCATGAAGATGCTTTATAGAAGGATAACAAAGTAGTCTGTAATAAATGTAAAAAAATTAAGCTGCATTAAGCAAATTACAAAATTACTATATCACAAATGGTGAAAAATCTTATTTGAATACTTTTTGTAAGTTTTGTGCTTTTTTATTAATACAAATTTGTGACTGTTAAATAATTTTGTTCAACAGTTATGTATTACTGTATGTATGAATCTATGAATTTTAATATGTTATTCAATTATACGCCTTAAATAGAGCAGTCCTATGATTAATTAACTTTGATTAATGTTTTTAATTTTAATCTGTAAGAGAAAAAATTTTTAACCTAAATTAGCTTAAATTTCGGAATAAACTTTTGCAAATTATTGTTTATTTTACTAAATTCTAAGCATTTTGGTCTTGTCATGTTACTGAACATCTCCAAGCTATTTTTCTCATTCATTTGCATATTATCAAATTAATTTGCATCGGCTGATTAGCGATTCGCTACGCATAAATTGAACGCATGAATGAGTTGACGTTCTAAGATTTATCACAGAACATTAATATTTTATTGCACTGTTTAGATTAAGTTTAATTAAAATTATCTTCAATGAATCACTTGCCTTATAAAGTATGTCTTCGTTGGCTGTTCTGTTTACTGAAATTTTAATTCGTCCAGTTATATGTAACGAATCACTTTTGACAGCCATGCTTGGATGTTTGCAAGCATCATTGATGTCAGTTATTATTTATTTATAAAATTAAGTTTTCTTGATTTTCATCATGAAAATTTTACAATTTTATAACATTTTCAGTGACTCTTTAATCTGTTGCATATTACTTGAAAATGGAAATTTATTTCCATTAGCATGTTTTGTAAAGTCAAAAATTATTGAAAGAATGAGCAATTTTATTTTAAAATTGAAATTTCTATCGTAAGTAAGTATTTGTGATAAGAATACAAAAAGGAATTGCATCATTCAGTGTAAAAAGAAGTAAACGAAATTGATGCAACTTTAATAATGTGATAATGTATGATATCATAAAATATCTGTAATAAGTAGTAACTTTATTTCACTGTGATTTTACATTCTATCACATGTTTATTATTTTTGTGTCATGTGTTCTTGATTAATTGAATTGCTTAGGTGATAAGCTATGAGTAAAAGTGGGAAAAGGACATTGAGCATTTATGTAAGTTTGAATATTGAATTGCATGCATCTTTTTCATTTTTACTAATATGTACGTCTGCTCTGATCGACCGCTTTTTGTTTTCAGGTACATGATTAGAAAATTCAAATAATTAAATATTGAATTGCAATTTTCAAATCAAACGATTCTTCTTTCTTCTGATAATTTCAATTGCTGATTATTAGACAATAATCTAAGGTTTCTCTGCTTATTCATTATGCTTGCTCGTTCATCGTTATTTCTCAATCAAATAACTGAAAAGCATTTTGCCATGCAACAGGAAATGGTCAGATGATAACAAACAGTTAGTTTGATTTGTTAATTCTGATGCATCTTTATAAATGCTCTGCACTTTGATTGATTAACATGAACTATTTGTAAAAAAATATTTTATTCAACATTCATTTTTAGCAGGTAATAATCAGATTGACTTTAATATAAGCCCAAGGAATGCTGTGTATTTGCGACTACTTTATTAATGAAAGAACAAAGTGCGAGCAGGCTGAAAACTATGCTTCACAGCATCAAGTTAGAAATAGAAAAATTATAAACTATAATAAGATTGACAAGTATTATAAGAAGAGCTGAGGGAGAGCTATATATGAAAAATTTTAATTTCTTTTATGGAATTTATTCAAAATTTAGCACATATTTCAATACATATAATGACTGATCAATCACATTTGCAATGATAATTTTATGCGATTTGGTTTTCATATTGATCATCAATTTTATAATCATGCTAGAATAATGTTATTAAAACAAATAATTTTTCAATCACCTATCACTGTTAGTCTGCTGTGTGTATTAGAAATTAATTTTTATTGCATGCAGAGTAAAAATATTTCTTTACAAAATATACCTCTCTCATAGCCTGCCATATTGCATGGGTAAAGGAAATAATTTTCAACAGAATATCATAAACAGTTATAAAACATAAATCAATATTGCATAAGATGATATACAAGCAAATTCAAAATTATTATTACATCATTTTATTTTAATAAAAAAGCCTGATCATAATAGATCCGTAAAAATTGAATTCCATTGTTTTATATTCGCAGAGAAATAATTTTTATCACTTATTAATAAAAACAAATGATTTATACTGTTGCTAGAGAGAGGAAAGACAGACAAGAAAAAGTAGTTACTGATTATCATTAAATAGTTGATTCGGTAAAAAACTGAATTGAAATGGTCCATCATCGGAGCGCATTCTTTCCAGTTGACGAGTTGTTCGTTCCCATTTCATCATGTGATCCAGTAAGCTGACTGAGTGAAGAAGATTGTCACCTAAATGGCTGCTGCTTTGTCTTTTAGCAATGGAATCTTGCTCAATCAACGGCCAGGGTCTTTTACCGTAACTTTTAATGCGACCAAGTCTGGTTGGGAAATTTTGTAAAATTTTCTCCACATCCAAATTATGCTGTTCAGCTTTCATGTAAGAATAGGAAAATATTTGCTGCAAGATGATATTCATCAACAGCAGGTAGCTAACAACCTGGACGGCCATAGTGAGGCGTAGTCGTCTCAGCTTGTTAGCGATGCTGAACTTCGACTGCCAATAAATAATGCTGTCACTGATTCTCCTTGTAAATGCTTATGACTTCTTATCAATTAGATATTTATATATAAGTACAGTTTTTATTCTTTGCCATAAAATTGCAAAGTAAAATTCATCTTTTTTTTGTTTAAAAATTTTCTTCCCACTACTTCTACTGAACTTTATTCGAATTAATTAAAAATTTTGTGCTTCTCTTTTTGCAAAATTACTTTTCTCTTATCGGCTTAATATAATCAGTATTGCTGTGTAATTGCGTAAGTAACCATCAACTGACTGCTACTATAATTATAAAATTATGCTTTGAACTTGGTGAATCTAGGAGAACACTGTTGTTGTTTTACCGTATCCGTTTGAGAAAAACAATACTTATTTCCCGAATTGCAAATGTAATAAAACAATGAGCAATTTTAATAATCAACTGAAAATAAAATTGCAAAATTTCCCTTTTCTACGCATTTTTTAATAACTCTACTTTAAATATGATGCGCAATAGCGCATCTAAGCGAAATTTTTACACAATGATAATTCCCAACCCTGAATCAACTTACAATCAATAATTTTTAAATGAAGCTCAAAATATGTAATAAAACTTTATTTTACAGGTTTGTTAGTTTAAGTGTATTTTCGAAGACAAACTGGTAAATTATTTCAAATCAATAATTCATCAATGATAATGCTGGTCATAATTCAAAAAATGCTATGTCATGTTTATTTACAAAATTATTTTACCACCTTTTGCATCAAGTAGATTATTGAATAAAGCACAATATCCATTGTATGATTTTAAAATGTAACTTGTCCGTCAAATTTACATTTATTTGTAGTAATGTCTCTTTACGGTTTGTTATTTTATTTTGCATCATACAGAGCTGAAGAATGTGGTCATTCACTGTGAAAAGAGTTTTTGTTAAAATCATAAAACTCATCTAAGCTTCCGTAAATCGTGACTACTTAAAAAGAAAATGGGACAAAAATGAAATTTCCATTTGACATATTATTTAAATATGAAATTGATAAATCTGTTGAATTGAAATAATATGAAATTAATTTTACATTACTGCCAATATTTCATCACTCTTAACATCATACAGCATGCTTGTTATTATTCCTTTTGTAATTGGCATTAAATGACAAAGATACTGATAACTTGCGATATTTAAGTTCTCATTGCTGGATAATAAAAATTAATTATTGTATATTAATAACTTTTTATTCAAAAAAGAAACATATTATTCTTAAATTGTCATTTAATAATGCTGTGTAATTAAAATGAAAGTGATGCAAGTTTTACTTCAGATGATTGAATCAATGGCAGCTGTTATTAAATACACATAAGGCTGTTTTGCGATAAATTTATCATCATAAAGTATTAATAAGACATATCACGACGCTTGAAAAAAATTCAAACAATCCGCACAACTAAATACGGTAAAATTGAAATAAAAAAAACAAAGAAGAAAATTTAGATTTTATTTTTGAATTGGCATCTGAATAGTAATAAATATAATATTTTAACCAAAAAATCAAACGAGTGCAGAATTCACCAGAACACGGTTTGTGCTTTTTGATTGTGAAGATTTTGCCAGCCTTTATTTCAAATATTTATATCATTTGATAAAACATGTTTTATGTAAAAAAAAAATTAAAATGATTTTTAAATTATAGAAGCGCAATTACTCAATTTGGTATTTTAGACTTTTCCATTTTGGCATCTTGATTTTCCGAAAGATACAGTAATTTGTACAAAAGTAAGATGGAAAAAAAGTTTCCTTTCAGAGTGTGATTGGAAAGGATTTTGCATTATAATGGAATATGATAACTCTGATTTGCTTCCATTTGAATATGAAGAACTTGCTTATAACTCAGAAGAAGAGGACATTGGAAAAATAAAACATAACATTTTGTCCAGAAAACGTAATTTTGAATTTTTGCATTTTCCAAATTGTATGCTGATCTGAGTATTGATTAGGTGACTTGGATGAGAAAAGTGATGATGCCGATGAAAGCAAGATTTCAAAATTGTTCGAAGAATCGCATGCGCTTACAACCAGGCGAAGAACTACTGTACCATATGTGAAGTTGAATGAAGCTAGGTTTGTTAGTCATCGAGCATCGAGTAGCAAGGTGATTTTGTTCAACGCATTTTCAGATTAACTGGACCATCCGGCTTGCCTGCTCTTTCAACACATCTTTCAACCTTCAAACCAAATGTTAACAAGGACGAAGTTGGGAAACGTCATTGTTCATTTTGTTTTTTATTTTAAATTATTTTCATAATTTACAGTTTTCCAATTTGAATACAGTGATGCATAAAATGGAGTTGTGGGCACATCAACTTTATCCGAGCTTAAGATTTGATGATGTGTTGGAACGTTTGGAAAAATTAGGGCATAAAAAAGCCGTACAGGTTTGGTTGATTTTAAATATTTGTTGTCTTTTAAGTGAATTTTAAAACTGTTCTTTTTTTTTGTTGCAGACATTTCTTGCAAAGTGTCGTGAAGATGCATTTCGCCATGGCAGCGATAATAGCGAAGGAGAAGCGGAAAATGAAGAATTAAGTTTGAAAGATTTATTTTTTATGGATGTTAATAAGAGCAATTACAACGAACTTTTCAACGCTGAAAACAAAGTGGAAAGAGCAGAAAAAGTAGAAGTAATTCTTTTTTGTGTAATTTATTGTTCAACTGATAATCGTTCTGAGATGATGTATTATTTTTACTTCTTGATAAAGCAGCTTCATGTTGCTGCTCTGCCAGTAAATTTATTGTGCTTTTTGATAAAAGTATTATTTAATGAATTAATTTGTAATTTGTAAATTTTGATCAATGTTTAAGCTGACGCAAGAACAGCTAGCTCGAATTGAAGCCAATCGACTTCGTGCAAAGCAGTTGCGTGAACAGAAGCGGGTCAAATTTGTGAAAAGCAGTAAATAATGCTATTTTACAGATAATTCATTATCAATTCATGAACGTTATAAATTGTCTTTGGTATTTTAGTTGATTTTGTTGACAAGAAGGTGATGTCAGAAGAAAAGACAAATTCTGATATGTGTAAGTTAGCAATTTTCTGTTTGTTAAGCTTTTCTGCATGTGTAATGTTTTCAAATTTCACGCAACAGGTGAAAAAATTGCCTGCAATGCCGCAGGAAATTTCTGTGATAGTGTTCAACCAGTCAATATTTCTGAAGAAGCAGAAGAAGAAATGCTTACCGAAGATCAAATTATGGCAGAACTTAATTCTGACTAAAATTATTCATTTCTCTTTGCTCACCTTGTTTCATTTGATATTATTTGTTGTCATAAAAGTTTGCTGCTCTAAGTGCTGGGTAGTTGGAAATAAATTTTACACTTTTGCCATCGCGTGAGTGAAATGGGATGATTTAAATAATGCAAAATTTAAATAAAGATCAACAGATAAATGAATGACAGCTATCTGTTGTTTTACCAAAGTTGAGTTAGTTACAGGTGAACTAATTTTATTTCTGCCGAATGTCTTATCATTTCAATTATCGTATTTTCGGCGAAAATTATACTCTCCAACGACAAAATGTGAAACAGCCATGAAATGCGGATTTATTATTTTTTTTCAATCTTGAAAATGTCCAGTCCTTTACGTTGTAATACCAATGACAAGTTATTGTATTAGTTAAACTTTTATTCTTTTTAAAATGAAACACTAATCACTTTTTGAATAGTCTTATTATTTGCATATAGACTTTTTTCTATTTGCTGAAATATAGAGTTAATTACGTCTTCCTGTATTTGAATTATTAATGCTCAGTGTAAGTTTCGGAATTCAAATATAGTGCATTTGACTTAATGTTATCATTTACAATGATGATTAACAATGATAAGAGTTTATAGAGATAATACAATAAAACGCGATCATTTTGCATTTTGCACAATCAATTTATGATTTGAAAAAAGTCTTAATTTTAATAAAATTAATTGAGACCAATTCTAAGTTAAAGTTCCGTTCATTCGTGGACTTGCACAGAAAAAGCTATGCTTGAATTTATCTAAAAAGCCAAAAATATTATTAATTTACAATAACTTTTGTTTGCACTGTACTACTGTATTTGTGAAACTAGTTCAAAGATTATAATGCAAAATTGGACGTAAAGTAATTGAAATTTCAAAATAATTTTCAATTTTAATAAATTTGAATCAATTATGAAATATTACTTTACATTTCTTGGGAAAATTTTATCGCACGAAGATGAACAAATAGGCATTTGTTAAAAGCTGTTAAACTATTCAAAATATCCATTTGTTTAAATATTTTTATTAAAAATTATGAAATCAGTATTTCTCTTAAATTTTTATATAAAATGAGTTGCAATATTGCATTAGTTTAATAGATCAGTACCAAATACAGTATTTAAGTTGCTTGGCTTACTGTAACTGAGCGATTCTTTGCATTCGTCATTGTGTCGCTTTCTGTGAATTACTTGTTCACTGGTAGCTTTCACTATGTTGTTGTCGTTTAAGACTATTACAAACGAATCTTTTGAACTGGAAATGAACGAAAATCAAACGGTATGCTTAATGTTTTGCCACAGAGTTGTACGCGTAAATGCTTCTTCATTGAGAATTTTAGTTGCCGTTTAAAACGGGCGTAGTTTTTTTGCACGCGGTTTTTCTGTATTTTTCATATTTTAAATTCTGGCTGTACATATAAATCTCATTTTTAATATTTATTGTACGTATATGTTGTATTGTGGCGTTGTCGCACTCGTTAAATGAGCTGTTAAATTGGGTGAGAATAACTATTTTTTATAGAACCTTATTTAACGGAAAGTTACAGCTTTTGATTTTCTCTTTGACTTTATGGTACTTTATAATTTTTCTTGATGGCATAGTTTCAGTTTTTATCGTTATAATTTTTTTACCATTGGTGCTGAAACGTGAAATGTTGAGCTTTTTCCTGCTGTAATATTTCATGCTGCGCATATAGGTGCACATGTAGTATAATATAAGCAGCATTTTTCAGAATCTATTAGTGTTTATTAATAGTTTTACCTTCGACAGTATTCATGGAAGTGTGATAGGAAAATTTTTTAATCACTATTGTTTATACAGTGGTGAAAATTTAAGATTATTTCGAATAAGTTAAATACAAAGTATCATTTTCTGTTTGATAAATGTCAAATGGTTTGTCAAGTGCATCGTACTTCATTTGTACTAAAGTTGTACTTTGTACATTTGCATGTACTAAAGTTTGCCATTTTTTAATGTTTTTGAAATTATTCCTAAATTGTTGACTTTATTTCATTTTGTTTGTTTTGAATTAGAAAGTAAATAAATGACGAAATTTACATTAAGGTCAGAGAACTGAAGCAGAAAATAGAGAAAACAAGAGGTGCTCGCTTTGCTAGTGATCTTCAAACATTAATTCATGCCGGCAAAGTTTTAAATGATGAGCAGACAGTCAAAGATGTCAACTTTGATCCGAAGAAATTCATTGTAGTTGTGGTAAAACCTACATCGGTATGTTTGGTTTTATTAGTTATAATTAAATACCAAATCGTAATACCTTTGAATATTTAAAGGTTAAGCGCAGTTAAATTATTTTAATAAAATTTTTTAAATTTATTGTTTTAAATTTTCGGTATCTTAATTTAGTTTTCTTGTAAAGTTTTATTCTTAATTTTTCAAGATTTTTTTTTCTAGTTTTAAAAAGAGTTCATTTCTATTACGTGTTAACGATTTTGATGTAACTGAAAATTGATTACCAGCTGTGCATGAATGCACAGTCATATATGTAATATTTTAAGCTATAGTTGATCATATAATCTACATATGACATATATCTACATATAATCTACATAGACATAGAATCTACATATTCACTTCACTTTTTAAGAGATTGATATCGAATCTAATGATTATTGGCATATAGGATGGTATAGTATAGTATAGTAAAGATTTGTATAGTAAGATAATGATTTTTAAGGTTTAATAAAGCACTATACACTAAAGAGTGTTGTTTGCTTTGATGTACTATTTTTAAATGTCTAAATTGTGCTATTTTTATTTAACTGTATTGAAAATACAGATTTTGTTAATATATTTTATTGTTTAATGTGTATGAATTTTGTTTAGCCTAAGAAAAGCACTCCTGTTGAAACTAAGAAGACTGATGTGAAGGTAATTTCGTTTCTCTGAAAATTTTATTTTAATAATATTTCCTAAAACTTTTAAATATTTTTATAACTTTTTCATTTGAATGCTAGGCTTTGAAATCTTAATCTGAATAGTGTTTTGGGCACATACAGTACAATACCGTATCTTCAGGAATATAAGCTGCTGCATTCAGCACAGTAATTATGAAAATTAGAGATTGAATGATTTTGAAGTTCTGTAACACATTAAATTAACGCCGTTAAATTTCAATTGCTCTGTTGAATGTAGCAACTTGTGTTCATTAAGTTTTAGTATGTGCGTATTAGTTTCTTTCTGAAATCAGTTATACAGCAGTACATTGTGCGGAGAAAGAGAAAACTTAAGCTTTATTTCTAATCGATCTTGAAGAGACTTAATTGTTGAGCTTTCTTTTACAGGATACTACTAAAAAGGAGAAACGTGAAGAACCACTCGTTCAGAATAAGACCAAGCAAGAGAAATGTGTCGATCCAGTGGTGAAGAATGAAACTAAGCAAGCGAAATGTGTTGATTCAGTGGTGAAGAATGAAATTAAGCAAGTGGAACGTGCTTCTGAAGCGAAAATTGATTTAAATAAGGATTCTGGAGGAGAAAAACAACCACAGCCCAGTACTGAAACAAAATCTAAAGAACGTAAGACAGTTCCAGCGGCTAACACTGCGGAAGTATCTTCAAATGCAATGTGAGTTGCTTGTTGCTTGATGGATCTTGGATGCAGATATTAAACGTCATGACATTTTAGAACGGCGAGTGATCTTCATGAGACCATGGAAGTTGAGCCTGACAGCAATCTGATTAATGAACTTTGCTTGATGGGTTTCAGAGAAAGCAGTGTGGTGATAGCACTGAAGATGGCATACAACAATCCGGATGTGGCAATTGATTATTTGACGAGTGGGGTCGATTTGGTACGATTGAAAGCGAGAATTGATAATGAAATTGCCCAGTCTCGAACTGTAGAGCAAGACGAAGCAAACGAACCACGTACGTTACAATATCACTTGTATGCAAATGTTGTTTGTGATGATTATTTTTCTTTTTATATTTTAATACAGAAAATGATGCGATTGCACAACTGAGATATAACCCAGCTATTAAGCAACTTCGATTGGTTGTTCAGCGAGACCCAACAATGCTGCACGATGTGATTATGGAAATTGAACGCGCGAATCCAAATATTACAAGAGTTTGAATTTTTTTTTGTTTTTCTCATTTTTGCACATTACTGTAAGTTTACGATTATTGTTTTTTAGTTGATTCAAGAAAATCAAGAAGCTTTTGTGCAACTGCTGAATGAACGTGTCGATCAAAGTGAACCGATGAATCAGGAAGTTCAGAAACAGCAGCAACCGCAGCAGCAGCAACAACAACAACCACAACAACAACGACGACAACAGCAACAGCCTCAACATGATCGGCAGATACAACAGCAGCCAACTTCTTCTGGAACAAGGATTATTCAAATTCATTTGACTGCAGAAGAGCGGGATGCTGTTGATCGCGTAAGTTGAGCGTCAATTTTGAATTGCATACACATTACCGTTGCAGGCAGAGTTTTGTCAGTTGATCATTTTTCAGTTAATAGCGATGGGCTTTTCTGAAAGTCAAGTTATTGAAGCGTACCTTGCTTGTGACAAGGACGAAGCTTTGGCGGCAAATTTTTTGCTCCAGTCACTGGAAGAAGAAGGCGAATTCCCATCACATTTATGAACAGCTAATTTAAATAAGTGTTTGCAACAGTGTGATTAAGAAAGAAGTCACCTTTGGAAATTTATTTTTTATTTTCCTCTCGTAAAATTTTTTTTTTTACTTTTATTTTTAACGAACCGTGCACCACCATGCTTTTTTTTTCTTATTTTAACTTTATAGTGCTAAAAGTATTCGGTTAAAATGCATCGTTTATTAATTAATATCTAAATGCTTTTTTCGGCAGGTTTATATATATATAATTTAGAACTGATGTTTGATTAATATCGACAGGTTTTGGCTTTTTGAACATTATTCCTCCTTCCCATATGTAATGGTAATTAAAATGGGAGGATGGAAAACTTTTCCACTTGTGGAGCCGGTGAAGGCATCATGATCAGTCAGCTTTTGTTTGATTTATTTGGTAAATGACAAGAATTTTCAATTTGCACGTATAGATAAATTTCTGCCAATATTTATTTATATCAAATATGTCAATATTATTATGCTGGATGTTGAAAAATTTTCTGTTCGACTCAATGCGAGAATGTTCGCTTTTTCTTTTGGAATATTTAAGTGGCAGCAGTGATGACTGGACACTGATTAAAGATATATAATCTCAACAGTTTTGTTGTATTTATATATTTGGTGAGAACCTTTTTTCCGGTTGTTGAACGAAGAATCCAAACAAAGAACATTGATGAGAATTAAAGATGAGGAGGAGGAGGTGGAGGAGTTGGATTTTACAAGCAAAATTAAGGTAAGAAATGATATCGATAGAAATTTTTATTTATTTGCATGTTTCAAACAGTGACTTGTATATACGGTTTTTTTGGGCTGATTTTTTTTCTTTCTTTTTCATTCATCGTAAAATAAGCAAGCAAGCAAGCAGCAGTTGATGGTTTTGTTAAAAATACTGATGCTGTTGATGATGATGATCATCAACAACAGCATCAGTAAATAGTACAGTTTGTATAATGTAAATTTCAGAAATCAACAAAAAGAAAATAATAATTCAGCTGAAATTTCAAAATAATCACAATTGGAAAAGTTGTGCTCGAGAGAATGGACTTTCACTCACCACCAGCAAATATAGAAGGGCAATCACGACGGCGGCAGATTATGAGCAAGTAAATGGGAAAAAGAAACTTATAAAAATGATAATAATAATATAAGCTGAACATCAGGTGAAAAGCGACGTTGGCGCTAGACCTTCTTTGGTCATTGGCGACGGTGAGAGGTTGCTTTGGCTAAGAAATTTCATAGGAAACAACACCAAATTGCCGTTCAATTGTTGAAGCAATGTTCTGGCACCGAGCAAATCATACTCGCCCAAGCAAAGCCTCTTCTTGTATTGTTTCAATTGTTCGAAATTTCTCACCGAATTGCTCGGAATGCAGCAAAATACCTGACAAATGAGAAAAATTCGAAATTGCCCCTGAAGATGCATGCGACACAAAGAAGAAGAAGAAAATTATCAACGCACCTTTTCAAAAATGTCAGCATTGCGTGCAGCTATTTGCTTCCAAGTGGTGAAAAATTCAGCCGACACTGGATCTTTGACGTCGAGTTGGGATTTTCGTTTCACTGACGTATCAGACAATCCGAGATGCTCTGCGAAAAGTTCTGTCCGCAGTGAAAACGCGAACCGACCCGCCTGGTACATTTGACCGTTCATCAACGACCTGCTGAATTCACAGTCTTCGACATAGATGGCCACCTGAGATTGATCAAATCCACTTGCAATTCAGTTTCACACGTTTGTACATTATTACCTCTGAATCGCGTTTTCCCAACATCGACCTGTCGTTAATGTTCGCCGAGCCAATGATTGTGAACAAGTCATCAACGATCATCAGCTTGCTGTGGATGTAGACAATTTCACTAACCTGCAAAAAAATTGACCAATCGTTAAAACATTACACATCGACAACATCATATACGTGTGTATAAAAATTGTTTGCATCAACTGTACGAGAATTGTACGAATTGTTTGTGTGAATACGTTAATTATAATTTGATTACCAATTTTTCCATCAACTTATCGTGAGTACGCAACGAACAAAAAACGATATATTCGGATGGATCTTCAACTGAAAAATTATATTTGAAAAGAGAAAATAAACAGCAAGCAGTAGAAGTTGGCGAAAATTTGCTATTGAAATTGTCTCACTGTGCTGAGCCAAATTGAAAAGTAGACTATTTGAGCCTTTGCACAATGAACGGTATGTCCAATGCAACACTGCTTGCAAAGCACTGCCGCCGGTCGTCCCTAGTTGACCTTCGAATCCAGGTAACAATGGCATCATCACGTATACACGAAATGTCTCTTTATCGCTGAAAATGATTTTCAATTTATTCATTCACACTAACATTCCCAAATTCAAGCGTCAGATTGATATTGCAATGCAGATAATCAGTTTGACAATTGAAAAAGAAATTTGAAAATATATTTAAATTGTCATTATTATTATTTATTATTACAATTTTAAATTTTAGCATAGAAAATTTCAAAAATATATCAACTCACTTGTATGCTTGAAGTATTCGATCGTACAACGCTTTTGCAATACTGTTGTGTACTTCGTTCGAGTTGAGCAACGATACGAAAAACTGATTCTAGAACAAAAAGAAAAGACCGGTGAATAAGAAAATACTGCCTGCATTTCAAATAACCTCAATGTAGATGTAGTGTTTGGCATTTTTGATCAAATGAACATAAGCACGATGAATGCTATCTTCCACCATGTTGCTACCGAAAGACCATTGACTACAGCTTCGAATTACCTGAACAACAACAAAAAAAAAACTACAGTCAACCTACAACTGTTGTTCTCTGACAATGATACGACAACCTGAATGTGACATTTGTAGGCAATTTTGTGGAAAAGATGTGGCATTTCCGCTTTTTCGTAAGATTTTGGAATCAAATATGGAATACGCTGGTTGTGCTTTGCTTTTTCTGTCTGCAGTTGAACAGTTGAATTTTTGAAATTGAAATTTCAAACGAACAAACAAACAACAACCTTGCAAGCGTTCCAACGTTGTATAAAATGTCGGGCTAAATCTCTCGCAACGCTACAATACACGACAGCAGCAATATCGTGCCATGGCATACGTGGTGTTTGACGACGGTCGATGAAATCTGAAAAAAAAATTCAAAGCCAAAAATAATTTATTAAGCACACTCGAAACGACAATTCTCCATAATCACCGTTGTATGGTAAGTTAATTTCAGTGAAATCTTTGTATATAAAATTCACATAATCTTTGCCAATCCACAACTTGCCACTACCATATAGACCTGGATCAGTGTCATCTTCCATTTGCAAACAAGTCAACCTTGAAAATAGAGAAAAAGAAAAACAATATACTTACTAAATGTCATTCTTCTTTCATTATCATAAAGTAAGTTCAATATATTATATTACTCTCTCTCTACCTTCATTACACGTATTAACTGTACATGCATGCAAAAATATGAATATATATATATTTATGTATATATACTTTTCCTCATAACACATTGCCGCATCGTCGACATTTTCACATTTCAAATCACCTTCTTCAACCGCTCGGCGTAATTTCATCCAAGGCGCGATTCTCTGAAGAAAAGAACATAATCTATTATGGATCAAGCAAATGTAATGCAAAGTGAAAAAAAAGAAAGAATACTGTAAAGAAAGATTTTCTTCGTTTAGCTGAATCATCAACTGTTTCACCATCGTCTACAGACAACACCTGTGAACCTTTCTGCTTGCCATCAGCAGCGTTGCTTCGTTGCATTCGAGATTTGTGCTTCAAAGCAGATTTATAAGTATCGAGAACAAGTAATGATAAGAATAATTGTGTATAATAATAAATTTCTCATTTCTCCTACTTTCATTAACAGATTTGCAAAATTAGGCAATCCAAAACGGGATGATGAACGCAAGAAGCGAACAATTCGTCGTTCATGTTCTTCAGTTGCAACAGCTTCAGGTTCGATTTCCAATTCAGCGCAATGTTTAACAACAGCAGAGCTTTCTAAAATCATCACTTATAGTATATGAATCATTGACAATGGAATCGATTAAACAAATAAAAAAGCAAGCACTTCATCTGAATTGTAATTTAGGAAAAATTTAATCTGCAACAATGAAGCTTACTTGTTATACTTACGTTCTGGAGGATTTTCCGCGATCGGCTGCGAAACCAAAACCACATTGCACATTTGAACAACGGGCAATATTTTGGACATTGATCGCATGGCTGACATCAGGGATTTTTCCTCTGTTAATTTCGCATCCCGAGCACTGCCAAAACTGACACTGCCGAAATCGGTAAGTCTAACAAGTGAATCGATCAATATTGAAAAAAAAAGAAAACATCTCTTCTTGCAATTCTAGAATAACATAAATAATATGAAACCTGTGCTTGGAATCATCCCAACGACCGTAGCACAAATCGATACCTCCAACGAATGCTATGTTCTGATCAATGATCACCAGCTTCTCATGATGAGCCCACAAAAACACACCACTGCCGGGCAAATGGTCAGGATGACGCATTACCTGAACATTTTTTTTCCAAAGATGAAGAAATAAAAGGCTGAACAATAGGAACAAGCAACCTTGATATTAGCATGCAGTTGTTGCAGAGTACGCTTGCTGTAAGAGCTGTTTATACCCAACGCCAGTTCCACTTCTTTGTAAAGCAGAACATAAACTCGGATGCCTTTTTCTGCTTTTCTTTTCAAAATTTCATCAAGCCGCCAACGACGTCCTGCTGCTGCGGGTCGCTTCAAATAAATTTCCGGACTAAGCCACCATCCGGTAATGAAAATTTGCTCTTTGGCCAATTCGAGCATGTTGGCTAAATTTTCCATGTACGATTTGCCGTCTACAAACCTGCCCGAGGAAAAAGCATAAAAAATGGAAAAAGACCAAATCATACAAACACACACAAATCTTAGCAAAGTAGGAAAAGAGAAAAAAGCAGTACAACTTTTACCAACGACCGTAAACATTGCGACGCTTGGGAAATGAGGAACCGAAATCGTGGCTCTGCAGCCATTGTTTTCCAGAAACTTCGACCGCATTCACCAGAGCATCTTTCCATTCGATTGCATTTTCTTTGGTTTTCGATTTCAATACCAACGTCCTGGAGAGGGAGAGAGAGAGACGAAAAAAAGCAATGCTTTAAAAAAGCTGAATTATTTGTGAACATATTATTTTATACACCGATTCAAATTTTCAACGATCAAACGAGGCTTCTGGTGCATTTCCAATTTGAAATGGAAACCAGGATCCAGCAGCATCACCGCTCGCAGATCTTCGCCTTCTGGTTTCACATAAGCCAAATAAGAATCTTTCAAAAATACCCACCTGAGATGGCATTGCTTGCAGTGAATTTTATTCATTTCGACAACAACAACAACAATAACTGTTTCATCACCATTACCTGTATTGCCACGAAGCCATCAACTCTGCACAACATCTCACTACACCACCGTAAGTCAATCGACCGCCGGGACGCTTTTTCAAATAACCTTCTTTGTTTTTTCCGCCCAAACCGCTGACAAAGGAAAATCGACTAACTTCAATAAATTCCCTCTGAACAAAAAAAAAAATGCTTCAATCAATCGAATGTTATTTCCAAATTTATACGTACTGTTTCTTGCAGATTTCTGTACGCCGGCACGTGAAGAACAGCGGATAAATATTTCGCCAAACGTTCCTGGAAGCCAGACAACAAACAGCTTGGTAAAGATATTAATCAAAAATCAAAAAAGCACCTTTCGATTGTCAGCTCGAGCGTGGAATATGTTCGGCCAAACTGGGAACGACGGTAAACGACAATGCTTTTTGTTCCGTTTCAAGCTTTGTTCAATTGTTCCGTCCGATTTATTGTACTGCAAAGATGTGGTCATTGTGCAATGGTCACCATCAGTCGGCTGGTCAACTGCGGCAATCTGCGACCGACTCTCGTATCCGTACTTCAGCAATACCGGCGACAATTGTTTCACTTTAATCATTTCTCCATCCCGGCTGGTGTCGCCTGGCTGTGCAGAAGGTGCTGCAGCTTCGTTGTTTCCTCCTCCAGCTGTACGCGAGTTGTACTCCAACGAGTGCTGCAACTGATGGTGGCTGAACAAGTGGTGTCCGAAATGCAACAAGCGATGCTAATTTCAGAACATCAATGACACAAGTATGTTAAATTACCGTCGTCGAGCTGTTGGAATCAACGTCCTTTTGGCGCGGTAGAGCAAGATGCGATTGTGCAAAGAGAAGAAGTCCTTGTATCGGCGGAAAATTGTCCACCGGTGTTTGCCATGTTGTAGTTCAATTTTGTAACTGAAATCAGATTGCAAATTTGGGATTTCTTTTCTTTTCAACAACAGCTCCTGCTTACACACGACTGTGAAACGCGTTGAAAATACCACTGCTGCCATATTCGGCTACTTCGGTTATTTCTGCCGTGATCGGCGTATTGGCCAAGTAACAATCTTGGCTTGTCTGCTTGTCGTACAGAGAAGAGAACGTCAGCTTTCCTGAAACAATTCACCACGACAATGAACGAGAGAGATGTTTTGTGCAAGTTAGAAAAAAATAATATATATATTCAAACCATCCTCGCTGGGAGACGACGATTCTTCCAGTATCGAACAATCGCACACTTCATCACTGGAAGTGGACGACGTGCTGTTGTTGCTGCTGCTGTCCGGCTCAAACATCCGATCAGATTTGATCAGGAGGTTGATTTTTTAATAAAGTTGAAATAGAAAATTTCCACCTTCTTCACACGCAAATGCAACAAATTACAGTAAGCCGGATTGAACTTTCGTTCGATGAATCATGCTCACCATTTGCAAAAGATCAATCGACGACGCTGATCTATATCTACAAAAAAGCCACATTTTATACCAATACACGACGGTTGTATTCAAATGTTTCTTGTGGAAATCAATTTTTCAAACATCCTATCTTAGCGAATGAATATTATTACAAAACAACCGTTCCATTTTAGTATTTTTGATCGACGACAAATATAAACCATTTCAACGTTGGAAAATAATAAAACTCACTAATAATAATAATAGTCCGCGCGTGCAATTGTACAAACAATCAATTGATCACAAAACAAATCCGAAACAACAAGTTCATAATTGCAAATACATTGAACTCCAATTACAACACTGCATTTATTGTCAAATGAACAATAGTCATTCTGAATACACGTCGTCAATGCATCAATATTGCGCATATTTCGACTGTCAAGCTTTCGAGCGTGAAATTTTTTACACATTTACCATCTCGATTAAGACTATAAACTGAATGCATTGTTGGAAAATTCTGTTCGAAACATCAGAACGCGATGCAAAATCAACGACCAATTTTCACAATATACAAAAGCCAATCATTTTTGCACACTACGTTTCCAAAGTAGTTATCTTTTTTTTACACACACGAGCGCAAAACAGGGTACAATGCTGCAACATCTGTGCACATATTTGAATTGGCAAGCCAGTGAATAAATTTTACACAAACAATATGAAATATCTGCTTTCTTCTTTCATTGTAATAATTAATAAAATTGCTTTGCTTACACGCATTGTTCAAGCCGGCTGAACAAGCTTCATGTCGTCCTGACAGTGCAGATGACACAGTTATCAAAGAAAATGCATCCAAGTTGTAGTGCAGTTAGTTATGCGATAAAAAGTTGCCAAACTACGAAAGTACAGTATGAAAGCAAATAATAAAGTTGTATCATGATTATAGTTTTTTACGGAATGGTAAAAAAAAATTCTACTTTTTATTCCATTGCATACATTTCAGTAAAATACTCTTCAAAACGAAGCGTGAGCATGTGAAAATTGACAGCGGCTAATTATTGTGCGCAAAACGACAATTACGCTTGTCGTCAAACTTTTACTGACACCTGTTCACACAGTTTTATTTCATGCGCACTGAAAATAATGACTAACGTTTAAATTTGTGTATTTGTGTCTGTGTGTCGTTGCGCAAATTTTGCTTGAAGAATTTGCTTGGCAATTCATTAAAATTACCACCACTGATAAATTGATAAAGATGCTGCAATACTGCAAAACTGTCAAATTTATAAAAAAAATTTTCAAAAATCATCTGCTATTGATAATCAAATTGAAATAAACACGAATATTATGTGTACTTATTTTGACTAATTCATGAATAAAATGATTAGAATTTTAAAAATTTTGAATACTGTCATGTTTAGTAAACATTTTTGTAAATTTGTACTTGAGTACCTTTTGTAGAGTGTAATACTGACGGAAGAGGAAATTTTTCATTTGAATAATTGCAAAAAATGGTATGTGTTTTTAGCTTTACTTTTTTTTAATTGAAGATGAATTAATACTTTTTTTCTTAGGATTTTGAAGAATACTTTAAATCCGTTGCCAAAATTGAATTTTCCGACAACGTTATCTGTAGAAAAGCAATAATAAAGATTATAAGAAAGGTAAATATTATTGAATAAAATGCTATCTTTTGTGAAATAAATGTTTCTACGCATACAGTAATGTTGTTTGAGATTACAACTTTATATTATCGTCTTGTTTCTAAGCTAAACTAAAAGTCTACACCAGTTTGTAATTGTACTATAATATAACATACATGTTATGCTCAGTAAAGTTAAAAGTTGCATGCTTGATGATTTACTTTGACATATTTTTTATTTTAATGGTAATTAATTCTTTTTAATTTTATTTAATGAATTTTTTATTATTATGTAGTTTATTATTTTATAATCAGAATACTTTACAATGTAAATTTTATTAGCCATTATTTTGTTTTTCTTGGCAAACGCTTCAAGTGCAGTACTGCATTATAAATATAGGGAAAACTGCGTCTTTTTTTTTCTTTTATAAGAAAGTAAATTTAAACTTTTATTACAATTAATAGCTAACATATTTAATTGATGCATCATCAACTGAAAATAGATTTTGTCTAAATTTAATTTGATTGAACAATTAATTGTTTGGAAAAATGTGAATCTTAAATAATTTTTGCATCGAAAATGTTGATAGTTTGTTGTGTTCATGTGACTGTTCTGTGACTTGTGTTTATGTTATTGTTTATTTATTGACTCAAGTAGTATATATAATATTTTATTTTTGAATGTTCAGAGTTGCGATTGTAAATACAGTAAACAGAAAGTTTAGTATGCTAAAACGTTTTGACAAAAGTTGGCAAATAACACCGAAGTAACAGCTTGACACCAGCATTGCAAGCATCGCAGTCACATGAATCATGTAGTGTACGACTGATTTTATTTGTTTAAATAGCATACATGCGAAATAGTGTAATTATTACTTATTTGGAAATTTGGTTCGAGAATACGATGACGTGTGTTGTGTTGTTATTTTTAGGATGATAACATATGGATTATTGGACAAAGAGTGGAATTAGACAATGTGGACAGCGATGATCAGTTGACGTTTGATGGAATTGTTATGTGTTAGTAATATTTCTTTATTTTTCTCCCATATCAAATAAACTTTTCATATCAATGGATAAAAAATTTATGCATATATTTTGATTTTATTTTGAAAATAAATATTCACAAGTGGTTTTATAAATGAGCAGCAATTTTTACAAGCATGTTTTTAAATAATACATATTTAAGACAATTTAAATATGAACTTGTATTTATGGAAGAAAAGTGCAAATGATAAATTCAATTTCAGCATTTCCACAGAAACGAGTGGAATTGGCTAAAAGTACGATGAAGTTCGAAATAAACGTCAGCGATTTGTACGAGATACGACCGACCATTGTTCCAGATGGCTATACAAAGATTGAACTTTTTGATGAAGGTTACAATTTGAAGAGACCAGTTCTATACCTCATCAGTGAAAACTGCATTCGATTTGTTGAAACTCTCAAGCAGCACATTAAAATTCAGGAGTATGAGCTTTTTATTGCTTTATTTGTAAATTTCAGTCACATTATATTATTACTATTGTTATACAACAATAATTCTAATCTAAAAGGGTATTTAATTTTTAATTATGCGTGATTTTTCATTTACATGCTTGACTAATTCAATTTTACATCTATTACATATATATTGTTTTTTTTTTTAGAAAATTACAGCGTGGCCATTTGCATTTGATTATCAATGAGCGATCTGTAAAATTTAACAAGGCCATTGACGACTTGATTGAAAGAAAGAACAAAGCAACTTTTATGCAAGTATGTATCTTTACTCCTTTGTTTCTATATTGTTGTATGCTCATTATAAATTTTAGAAATGGCGTTCATCGCCAACAACGACTATGATGACTAGATTGGCTGGAGTTATAGATACTTTAATGAATCCAGTCGAAATAGAGCATAGTTTCGTGGATAAAAAAAATATGGACAGGCGACATGTTATTGAACCAATAAGCACTCAAGTGGAAGACGAATACCAATATATAAGTCATGTATGTATAATTAATAATAATTTTTGTTTTACATTAAGAATATAAATTTGAAATAGTAGAAAACGTTATCGACAAGGATGTTTCTTGTTGAGTAATTGTTTCACTTTGTTGTTTTATAACTAATAGAAGAAGTTTTGCGATTTTTAAAATATTAGACAAATTTGTGTTAAGGTGATCAATTCGACAAATTAAAAATAATTTGTAGTAAATTTTTTTGATTTCTCTTTTTTTTGCAGCCAGTTAGACTACCTGCGCGTGTGAGAATTCCACGTGGAGAGCCGTTGTCGGTTCAACAATGGTTGGACCATGTAAGTGAATCTGGAGCAATATGCGATGAAGAATCTGTGAAACGTATCATCTTCAGTGGTGTATGATGGAAATTTATTTTTATTTTTATTTTTTTTGTTTATTCTAGAAAATATTAAATAGAATGTTTTTTTTTGAAGGGTATTGTGCCGGAACTTCGCAAAACCGTATGGAAATATTTATTGGGAATGTACCAGTGGTCGTGGACAAAAGAGCAGTGTGAGCAAAAGCAGTTGGATTTTGAACAGCGATACCTTCGCATACGAGAACAGTGGCAACTGGTGGATGAGGATCAGGCTAGTCGTTGGACTGATTTTCGCAAATACAAAGATTTGATTGGTTGGTGATTTGGTTTTCATATTTTCTGAACTATTATTGCCTCTTTACCGCAGTTTTTTATTTGAAGAAAAGGATGTTGCACGTACCGATCGTACACACTCTTATTACGAAGGAGCGGAGAATGCGAATTTAACATTGCTCTCTTGTTTATTGATGACATACATGATGTATCACTTTGATTTGGGTAAGATTCTTCTTGGATATTGTATTTGAAATCTTGAATTTCGACCAACTGATTTGAGAATTCGATGAGAAATTTTTTAAATTGCATAATTTTAATTTTTCTGCTTTAGAAGTAATTTGCATATTTAAAACTGATGCTGTGCTCATTTGTTAAAAAAGAGGAATACGCATTTTATGAAATGCATTCAACTGGTACATATATATACAGTGAAACTCGGTTATAACGATGGGCATGGGGGACAGAGATTTCGATCGTTATAACCGAGTATCGTTATAACCGAGTTTGCATACATATACTTAGTTTATTGATACATTTATGGTTAAGTTTATTTCTATCGCAATAGCCGAGACATCGTTATAACCGAGTTCTACTATATATAGGTTATCTGTTTTACATAGGATACGTACAAGGTATGTCTGATTTGTTGTCGCCGTTGCTGATGATTTTTGAAGACGAAGTGGATGCATTTTGGGCGTTTGTTCATTTTATGGAAAAATCAGGTACCAATTTTGAGCTGAATCAAAGCAGCATCAAATCGCAATTTTGTCAGCTGCGATGTCTTCTTGATGTGGTCAATCCGAGGCTCAGCGAATATTTGAGTAGTTCATATGATAATATTGAAGCTGATTTGTCCATTTGAATTGTACATTTTCAGAAAGCAAAGATTCTGGTGAGATGTTTTTTTGCTTTCGTTGGCTTTTGGTGTTGTTCAAGCGAGAATTTACCTTTGATGACATCTTTCGCCTTTGGGAAGTGAGTATTTTTGTACTTTACAACAAAGCAGTGGTGCAGTTGTTTAAGAAAATTTTACATCGCTTTTGCATTCATTTATTTGTGCTTAAGGTTGTGCATTCTTTTTCTTTTCTTACAGTAATATTGATTATCATGTTGTAAAAGATTTTGCAATTCAATTCTCTGCTTATCTAATTTACAGTTGGGGTTGAAAAAGACAATTTCAAACTGTAAATTTGTTCGAATGCGTTGACAACATCAAAAGATTTTGCAAATTTGTGCATTTCAATTTAAGGTGCTTTGGACCGGTTTGCCGTGCTCAAATTTTCATCTGCTGATCTGTCTTGCTATCCTGGAAATGCAGACGGACGAAATAATTCAACGTGGGTGTGGACTGGAAGATATTGTAAAGGTATATTTATTGTATGCGCATTTGCATTTTCTTTCTTTTTCTTTTTTTCAACTCTGTTGTGTTGTGAGTCAACACTGACTGTGTTTCATTTTTTGGTGCACTAATTATTATTTTAACAATGGGTATTAGGAAATTTTAATGAGTTATTGCCGAATTTTTTTTTTTTATTAAAGAGACGCATGTTTCATCATTTCATGCGTTTCAAGATCAGTGTGGTAAGTAAATACATCCAATTGAATATACCTAATTCTTGTGAATGACTGATCGATTATCTCTTAGCATTTTTTGATTTCTTCGTACTGCGCTTGCTAGCATGAAAATCAAAAGATGATTTTTACTTTTCAAGTCTTTTAATGTCCATTTTTAATAATTTATTTCAATTTGCAACATTCTAGCTCGTAAATATGCTTGCATTCAAAATTCCGCTCGATGAAGTTTTGGTAATAGCAAATGGAATTTATCACCAGCTGGAAACTGTGCAGGAAAAAGACAAAGTTGTGGCAAACATAAGTATCATTCTCGGATTTGAGGCAGCAGAAAATCCTGTTTGATTCATAAAGCTGGCCAACATTGAACATTTATTTATGCACTCCGTTTGAATATTTGCACACGCTTTTATTCACCTTATCATTGCTTATTCTATTTTCATTATTCACTCATTTCATTCTCATCTGAATGAATGCACTGCTCTTTATCACCATTTTACACATTGACAAAGCAGCAACGTTTATATTTATGCTTGATTTTCATTTGTTTGCTTGTTTATTTATCCGAGAAATCCATGCCAAGTTGAAGAATAGAGGAAAAATGTTTTTTTTCGTTTTACGTATTTATCGAGGTTTTAATGTTATTAAAAATTATTGCGAAAATCATCACTGTTTAATAATAAAAACGTAATGCGAAATAATGAATAACAATATGCATATTTGCATGTATGCCTAATTCGCGTGTATTTGCGAATGTGCACAGCAAGATGTCATTGCTGAAGCATCAGTATTTATTCAAAATGTTCGACCAGATACATAAACAAAGTTGCACTACTACGCCAGTGTTACAAATTTTCTACTCTTTGCTTACTTCAAAATATATTATACATTTTAATTTTAAATACTGTAATACAGTAAACTTGTAAAATACAAATTTCCATGGAGCCATTATGAATGAAGTGTGTTGCGGACGTTGCCTTTGGATAGAACTTGATTTTCAGAAAATACGGTAAGACCTGAGGTAGTTGTCGGTGACGTTGGATTGTGTAGCGACCATTGGAGCAAAATCAAAAGATGAAAATTTTATGAAAGCATACATGGTAAAAATGAAATCTAATACACAGATTTAATAACCGAAAATGAAATGACCAATCAAAAGAAGATCTTCAGAAAGTTTTAATCCCCTGAAATTGATTTGTAGCGCTCCATTATGCAAATAACGATCGCCATAACGGTGCTTTATCATTAGTAATGGGGCACTTGTTTGTTTGACTTACGTGGCAAGTGGTAGCGTCGGAAAATGTTTTCTGAATTTAATATGGCGTTAAATAATGGCCGTTTATAATTCATGAAAAGTAATTCGTTTTTGTAAGTGTGTTTTAATTATCTTCGAAATTTTTGTATACTTATTTTGTAAATGTTGCCTTTTAATTAAAAAGCAGTTAATTATTATAT